>SZWC01001652.1:237390-258968 GCA_023375785.1 Penium margaritaceum
CGACGACGACGACGACGACGACGGCGATGACGACGACCAAGGCTGTTAGATCGGATCGGGTAGTTGATCCGAATCCGATCTGAATCATCAACTATCCGATCCGAAACCCACCCGAAGTGTGGTCGGATCGGATTCGGATCCAACCACCTCGGATCCGGTTGGATTCGGTTTCTTCTCCGAAATGATCGGATCGGATCGGATTCTTCCTGATCTGAAACCGATCTGAAACTGATTTGAAACCAATCTGAAATCCGACTGCTCAGCGCCCTAACAACGCTCAACGCCCTCACAACGCTCAACGCCCTCACAACGCTGAATGCTCTCACAGTGGACGCTAGGCTTAGCAGCAGCAGCAGCTGCAGCTTGCGGTGTCAGCGGCAGCAGCTGCAAAGTGCAGCTAAACTAGGGTGGGAATATTGTCGATATCGATATTTTTGATATCGATATCTTTATATTCGATGTTTTTTTGACTGAAGGTCGATATCGATATCGATATCGATATCGATATTTCGATATTGACCTCGATATATTGGGTCCGGAGGGGGGGGGAAGGGGGGGTGTAAGAGGGGGGGTCCGGGGGGCCCCCCTGTTGAGGGTCGATATCGATATAAATATTGACTCGATACAATATTTTTGCCCACCCTAAGCTAAACCACTCCAATCCGAAGTATGAACCTGATACTCGACGTAAATGTGATGTAATCCGCCCAAATCCGAAGTGAATCTGGTCTAATCTGCATAAATCCGGTCTAATCGGAACCAACATACCAAAACCAATCTAAACCGGAGTTCACACTTCGATCCGATCCGATCTGATCCGAACCATCGGACCCAAATCCGAAGCGACCTGGCACCGATTCGGATTTAAGTCTGGTCCGTTCGGATCAAATCAGATTCGGTTTTCCTCCTGGTATATCACGATGTGTTCAGATTTCACCGAACTGATCCGAACAATGACGTCAATTATCTCTGGAGCGGTTCAGATTTCAAGCGAACTGAACTGAAATCAAACTAATAACCGAACCGCGCACACTTTTGCCATCAACGAGCGGTTGACGGCGCTCCCTATTTGACAGGGGTGTCATGCAGTGTAAGTAAGTCCAGCCGTTGGTGGGTGACCGCCAGCAGTCGACCTCGCGCTGGCTTTGCTGGCTTTGTTGGAAGGTTGCGCACGCACTGCACAACCCCACCAATGAAGCGTTCATTTTTACGTGTCACGACTTGCGACGCGTTGGCAAGGCTCGTTGGTGGGTTGCGCACGCTGACCCACCAAATGAGATGAAATCAGATGGCCTCAGGTGCCGCGCCATTAGGACGCGGATTCATGGAGCCCACGTCGCGTTGAAGCCTGTATGGCCGCTAAGACTTTTTTGAGCCGCCTGTCATGTTTACAGGGTCCGATTCGAGGCGCAAAGCGGTAAATGCGGACCGGAGGGCCGTTAGGCGGCAAGGGGCAAAGTGTAAGGAGGCCGGCTTTCCGAGCAAAGCCGGCCTCCTGTCTGAGTCTCTGGCTGTGAATTGGACAGCTTCCCTTCTCACTGCCCTTGCTGGTGCACTCACGCTCACACGCTCTCACTTACACGCTCACATGCTCTCACTCAACAACGATGACGACGACAACGACAACACCTGCAGCGGCGGCAACGGTGGTGGCGACGGCGACAACGATAACAATGACAAAAAAGAAGACGACGACGGTGACGACGATGATGGCGAGGACAGCGACAACGACGGCGAAGACGGCGACGACGACGACGATGACGACGACGACGACGACGACGACGACGACGACGACGACGACGACGACGACGACGACGACGACAACAACAACGACGACAACGACTACGTCGTCGACGACGACGACGACGACGACGACGACGACGACGACGACGACGACGACGACGACGACGACGACGACAACGACGACAACGACGACGACGAGGATGAGGACCAGGAGGAGGATATAAGGGTGCACATATGTTCCAGGAATCACAACCGCAGTTCCCGTTCCGGAACCGGAACTGTGGTTCCGGTTCCAAGATCATGGAACCGTCCAGGAACCGCGGTTCCTAAACCTATGTCTATGGAGGGGAGATGGAGGGAGGGAGGGGGATTCAATGGGTATTCTTTGCTGATGTGGCACCATGGAAGGCCATGTGAGCATTCCAATCATATTCCCACATACAAAAGAGGAGTGTTGAAGGGCCTCTGTCCTCCTGTCTTCTTGGAAAAAAAACGTGATGGTGGGAGCCAATCTTGCCTAGCTTTTCTTATCTATGAGGTCAGCTTCCATGGAACCGTGAGCAGAACCGCGGATCCAAGAACAACCGCGGATCCAAGAACAACCGCGGTTCCGGAACCGGAACCACAGTTCCGCTTCTGAGTTTGAACCGCAACCGCAGCTCCGGTTTCATTCTCAGAACCGCGGTTCCGTACCGGTGTGCAGCCTTGGGAGGATGAGGAAGAGGACAAGGAGGACAAGGAGGACAAGGAGGTCAAGGAGGACAAGGAGGGCAAGGAGGACAAGGAGTACAAGGAGGACGAGGTGGTTGGAGAGGACGGCGAGGAAGTCGGCGAGGAGCAGGTCAACGACGAGGAAGACGACAACAAGGCTAAGGAAGGACGGGGATGAGACAAGGTCAGCAGCGACTTCGGCAATGGCAACGGCGGCAGCAACAACTAGAATAACGACAACAACAAACGGAAAGGCAAGATTGTACGCAAACGCTACCTTCAGAACTTCCAGAAAATGAGCGCCAGCCCGCGGCTCTGCCGCCCAATCAGGAGGCTGCCACGTTGATGCCCCACCGCCCACCGTAGTAGCCTGTGGGTTGTTGGCTGTTGGTGCAGGGGACGCTGGTGTGGCTGCTGCGGCCTGCTGCGACGCTGCAGCAGTGGTGGCCTTGTATATTCCATGACCGCCTCCTCCTAAGCCTGCCTGGACAGACCCCGATGCTGCTGCTGGAGAGTTGCTATTTGTTACTGCTGCGGCAGCAGACGAAGCAAGTGATGCAGCAAGCCAGGAGTTGTGGCTACTGCTGTGGTTGTTGCTCGCTGCAGCAAACCCTCTGTAATGTGAGCTTACTGGACTGCCGTAGCCCCCTGCGACTGCGAGGCCGGCAGCAGAGGCCTGCTGCTGCAACCGGGCTGCTGCTGCTGCAGCAGCAGCTGCCGCTGCCGTGGCGGCAGCCGCCGCAGCTGTAGGATCTGCCGGGGTGGAACTCGATGCAGACTTGATTTCGTCGACTTGGAACGGTTGGGAGTTGGAGGCCTTTCTGAATCTATCGAGGCTGAAGCGGTTGTACATGGCTGCTCTATTGTGGTGCCCTAGTAGCTTGCTGCAGTGACTTGCTACGACTTCCTGTATTGACTTGCTGTGATGATTTCTTCCTCAAACGATTTGACTGCCACCCCCCCCGCCCCCCTGGCCTCCTCCTCCTCCTCCTCCTCCTCCTCCTCCTCCTCTCCACCTCCTTCTCTGGCTCCTACTGCTGCTCCTGCTGCTTCTCCTGCTGCTCTCCTGCTGCTGCTCCTTCTGCTCCTGCCGTAGCTGCTGCAGCTGCAATTTCTGCTGCTGCTGGTGCTGCTGCTGCTGATGCAGCAGCTGCTGCTGCTGGTGCTACCGTTGTCGCTGCCACAACCCCATCGTCGCCAAGGCCGCCACCGCCACCGCAGCTGTTCCTGCTGCTGCTGACGCTGCTGCTCCAAGATTGAAGCTGGGGTTACAGCCAGGCCTCAAAGGGGAAGGAGCCCCGCGACGGTGCCGAGGGAAAGCGACAAGTCCTCGGTGTGCAAATCAACGAAGGCGGTGCGACAGAATTCGGGGTTTTCTTCCCTCACAGAATGTGCGTGATGCTCGGACTGCCGCTGCCGCTGCTGCGCAAGTCCCTGAGTTTTGGGTGACGTGACGTGGTAGGGGCTTTTGTGCCTTGCCCCTAGTTGAGGCTGACCAGAATGGAAGTTCCCCCATTTGTAGAAACTTCCTCCGTAGCCCCCAGTTTCTGGTACACCAAGCGGAACGTTGATGTTACGCCAAGCGGAAACACAATGGTTCACAGCGATGAGGTGAGGATTACGAGGCGGTTCGAGGATTTCGGACAGTTTGATATGGTTCAATTGATCTGTTCGGACGACCTAAAATATATATGTATCTAAGTAGAATGCTTCGAAATCTATTTCGCCTAGAACAGAACCAAGTTACTTTAGATGCCTACAACCACTTTTAGCACCACGACTGCGTACGTCAGATGAGACAAAAACAACTTTCGAGGACCTAATAACTAATTGAGGTCCAGTGTCGGCGTTTTCAAATACAAGGACAAGAAAAGTCGGTATGCGTCGGCCAACACCTTGTGAATATTCCTAACGGGAAACTATTCTTATGGGATCAAAACCTAGTGTAAAGTATGCTATAACATATCCTTCCAAAAAATTCAAATTAAACACATGACGCCTTTTTGGATCAAAAAAGATAACAAGAAGAGAAACATTTAAGAAATAATTCAACGATGTTAATTGTGATTCACTACTCGATAGAAACATAAATTAATTACTTTTAATTCTTTATTTCATTAATTATTATGAGATAATTTTTTGATCCAATTCCATTTGTGAATGCAAGCTTTTTATATTCTTTATAAATTATATGAACTAATTATTACATTCATGGTTAATAAAATATACTGGAAAAAACCATTTTATTATTATTCATAAGCCAAAAGACTTGAAATTTACATGATCTAATGATTTCATGTGAATTTCTTCTGAAATACTAAAATTATTCATCATTCTTGAAACTTTTTAGGTGAATTGAATCAAATGTACCAATTTTATTCTTAAAATAAAACATTAGAGTTCAGTTTATAAAATTAGTACTCTCCTCTTCATTCACATGATGATGAATAAAACATTACATAAGACAAGGGCGTAATGTTTCAGATACCCGCATCGCGTTAACTATTAAGCTGGCATACCGGCAAGTCTAGATTCTGACACGGCATACCCAACTATCAAAAGAAAGGAACAAGGTATCCAGCCCTCACTCGCCATGCTCGATCAACCACATGCTCCACTGATCGAGTATGGCGACGAGAGTCATATAACCGTCGGTCCATCGCGACCGTCACTCCCTCGCAAGATCGCGATGGAGCAATGACCCTTTGTTTTTTTAACGCGCAAACCCCCTATTACAATTAAGGGTTTTCTATGTTTTGCACAGGCGGGGCCCGCGTAAAACGTAAAACCCTCATTCATAATAGGGGGTTTCTGCATTAAAAAGAACCAAGAGGGTCATCGCTACATCCCGATCGAGCGAAAATACCCATTTCAATATTTGAATTTTTTTCTAGCGCCACACAAACTAGCGTAGTTTGCATACCAAATACCTTTGAACCCAACCTTAAAATACATTCAGGGTTGAGGGTTTCATCTTTATGCGCGGGCATCTCCTAGGCCCCGCGGTAGCGGGGCCCAACAAATGCCCGCGCTTTGCAAGGGTGTCTCGGACCCCCCACGCAAACCCCACGCAAACCCCTCACTCGAACATTCACAAACACCTAAAAAAAGGGGTTTGTGATTGTTCGAGGACCTCGATGATGCCAGCATTCTGACACTGCATTTCATGCAACGACGACATAGCTTTTGTGTGGATACGTCGTTCCTTTGTTTTGACGTATGGATGTAACCGCTTTATTTTTTTTGTATTAGGCATGCTATTCCTATTTTTGAAGGTGCGCTCATGCTAGCTTTAATGTTGGACATAGTGGGTATCTAATCTTTCCGCCCTATAATTTAAGATATTGAAGAAAACCTGAACTACATCCTAATGTAACTTTTCTATACAATTTCATTACATCTACTGATGATCATTTTCATGATGAAGAAGTCATTCAAACTGAACATCATTATGTAAATCATGTCAAAGCATACTATATGACGCGGCCGACGTCAGGTGGATCAAGCGGGTATCCTTGGCCTTTGGATGGTTTGGTGGGATGGCTTGAGGGTCAATGTCCTTCAAGAAGTGTGATTTGGCCTAGTTTTCCAAGGATTTTTTTCAATCCACTAGATTGGAATAACAGCAACGGGGGGTTAGTCAACCATACAAATGCCGAGGGTGACTCAATCCTAAGTGAGGGGAGTCTAGCACGTGACCGACGACATGTGAATTCAGCGTGGGTCCTAGCCTTAGGCGGCAAGACAAGATGGCTCCAGGGTTGGAAATGTTCAAGCAGTTAGGTTTTGGCCAAGTTGGCCACATGTTTTGTCCAATCCACTACAGATACTTTACTTTAAGTTTTTTGTTTGATTTGTATTTAATTCATGAAAACAATTCTTTCTGAAAAAATTAAAGATTAAATAATTTTATTGTTTGCAAATAAATCTGACATTATAAACTTAGATTCAAGATTGAATACCAAAAAATAAGAGTTAAACCTACATAGAGAAATGTTCATGAGAAATCCATCCATTTCAGAAAAATACTTTTAAGAGTCTCAAAGATTTAGATCTCAAGTTTTAGAAGGGTCCAAATTGATGGATTATTCCTTATACTTCATCTAGAATGGCAGTAAAATTTTAGAATCAAAGCTATAAGAAACATGATGCATTATGTTCATCTGCTAAACTGGTGGAATGTTTTGCAAAACATACATCTCAAGAAGTAGATAGATTGAATTTTGTAATGAAATTTAAATGATATGAAATAATATGAATGTGTCCAATCATTTGAACTATTTTTGAGTTATTTTGAAAAACAATTCTGTTTAGTTTCTCATGATTTTTTTCAATACGCTAGAACAATCTTCACAGTTATATACATGAAGTAGATAGAGAATGTCTTTTGCATATTTGGGTGACAAATTAACTTCTTTGAACTATCTCAAAACCTCATTGAAATTATACACATGTGTTTATTATAGAGTCAGTTGAATGGATTTGTGGTGAAGATTCTTTTCAATATGTATATTTTGTTTTAAACGTTCAAAATGTTTTTCTAGACGTGTAGATTGATGCTCCCTTAGAATCAAAACGCTTATGTTGGACCTCAAACATTGTTCTGGCATTCAAATGTTAGTTTTGTTTCATTTTATGTACGTTTTCCGCATTTGATGCACTAAATGTGCTTTTTCGTATTGCAAAAAACTTGTTGTTAGTTCTAAGCAACATACATAAGTTCTGAAGCATTTTACTTAGAGACATTTCTAACCAGATGTGTTCAAGCTGAAGGACTTGACCCATAAGATAAGTTAGAATAAGCAGTAAATGCACTTCGAAGAGGGATTTCTAAACTGTTGAGCGTAGATATACAATGTTGAAAACAAGAATAAGGCATACTTTGGGTTTCACGCTACTTTCTAACGACACGGGCAACGCCGAGTCCTAAGTGGTCACTTGGAGAAACTTTGCCAAAAAGTCAAGGATTTAAAGAAATCCTGACGTGTCTTTATCAAATGCTTATGCTCTTGAGAAGTCAACCAAACAATTGTATTTGTTCTTGGGTTTGAAAATAGGAGGGAGGGAAGAGTAGGACCGTGTGCCACACAGCCTTGACTATGCGCCAAACCCAAGAACAACTACAAGTGCGCAAATTGCTGAATACTTAGCCTTGGCAAAACTTTGGGCTACACACCCTTGCTATCCGCATTTTGAAGACACGACAATCCCCCCAATTGGAAAGATGTAGCGTGTTCTAATGCGTGCATCGGCGTCATGTGCCGAGTCATTTTTTGTGAATCCTTTCATGATGACTAAGGACTATTCTTTAAAGTACAACCATGTGCACGCTATGGAGAGCGTGCTCTGAAGATTTTGATCTCTAAGAAACTTGGAGAATAGGGAGAGAAATTTCGCAGCAAAGGCCACATCATCAAAGTAGTGGTAGCAAGGTACATCAATGAGCCAATCACCCATAATTAGTCAATCATATTCACCATCTCCCCTTTTTTTGACACATCTAGTGACTCTAGTAGTGTGCGCCCTGCTACGGTCATGGGGTTCACGGCAGAGGGGACTGAAGATAAGAGGGATGCAAAGTGTTCCTCTAGGGTATAAGCTTACATAGCCTAGTGTGTGTTGTGAGCGATCACGCTCAAGCTTCATGCCCAAGAATACACAAGTAGGGCCAAGATCCTTCATCCTTTTTGCTAATTTCAAGGGGATCTTTGCATAACAAACACGGTTGGGGATGCAATGAGCAGGTCATTAACATAGACGAAGATGGTAACAAGGATAGTAGAGGGAGTATTAAGAAAAAAGGCAGGATCAACCGTACCAGCGAGGCGACTACTTCACCCCACTGCTGCCCTCACGGAGCCGCCACACTTTGTTGGTTCCATATGTTAACCCAAGGTTTTCGACCACGTTAGTTTCCTTTTCACGCTTGTAGTGAAGAAAGACATTGTTGACATCCATCCGTTCCAAGTCCTCATCATGTTGGCCACAAAGTTAAGGAGGGATTTGACAGTTTTGTAGCGACCAACTAGAGCAAACATGTCATCAAAGTCAATTCCAAGAATCTAAGAGAGTTATGGTGAGTCGAGCCTTGTATCGCTCGATGAATCTGTCGGGCTTCAACTTTGGATGGTACATCAACTTTGCTAACATCGACTTCTTTTGTAGTGGAAGATCCACTAACTCTTAGACATCGTGGTCAATTACAGCATCAATCTCTCCTTTTATTACTGTTTCCTAAAGAGTTAAGACGGCTACGTTGGGTACACCAACATATAGTAGTTGTTCAGGTAGAAGTGTTGAAAGATAAGCAGAAAAGTGTCAAGTAAGCAATAGATGTTTGTAGAGCCTAGTGGAACCTATATTGAATGAGGAAGTATCCTACAACATTGTTGGGGTGCACAATAGAGGTAGCAATGGGAGAGGCATTTATGGTGAGCCCAAAGGCATGAAGGCCAAACATACCGAAAACAGTGACTGAGGGTTCGAAGGTAGGGGAGGGGTCCACTAGAGGATCACCCGTAATGGGATCGGAGGAGGCACATGCATGAGAGTGAGAGGAAGATGGAAAATTTTGACAGGGAAGAGCCGTATGAAGACCACTACAAAAATACAAAGACACAATAGGGGGAACAATGATACTAGAGGAAAACACAAGCTATTTCATGGGCATGGACGAGGTGCGACACGTTTTAGCTGGGAGAAATGAAGGGAACACATGAAGCAATACATGGGAGGCTGTGGGGTCACTCATTACACATCCACTAAGGGAGGATGAAAGGGGAAAGGGAGACTGGCCACGAGGAGATGCGTTAGGGGTTTAAGCATCGGTGTGAGAGGGAGCACTATAGAACCAGACCCGTACTAAGTGGGCAACACCAGGCTCTATAGAGAAAAATGGGACACACCCCCTTACATGGCAAGAAAATGAGAGTGTTAAGGTAAGGGATAAAGACACAAGTCAAGGCACGTCCCGTTCAAGCACATATTCAAGAAAAGAGCATCACAAGATTCAAGGACACAACACCAAGTGGGATCCATGAAACTCCAACCCTTAAAAAAGGGAGAGACCCCAAGAAGGACACAAAGACGAACATGAGGAGAGAGTTTCCCATCACGATAAGTAAACGTGATAGAGGCAACATAACCCTAGACACGAACAAGGCAAAGATCAGTGCGATGACCAATCTTGTATTCAAAAGACGTTACATGACAAGGGAGGGGTCCATGGGGCACACGTTTTGACACCTAGGTCATGCAAGACAATTTGTGGTTCTAGTGCTTTGACAAGCCATCTTGGTACGTGGTGTAAAGTGTGGATGGTTCCATGCGGACACGAGGAAATTGAGGACGGTGAGAGGTGGGACCAAAGCATTCACCATCCCAATCAAAGAAAAAGGCACGGAGCAGCTGTAACCAGGCATGCTTGGCCTACAAAAACCATTATTCAAGTATGTCAATGATATCAAACGTAAGATGTAAGGCTCCCGCAGTAGTGAGACAAGTTATCAAATTACCATAGCATGTAACGGTCAATACCACCAAGGAAGTCATGGAGAAGGAGAACCATGACATCAGTATGCACTAGATCGAGAGGATGGGCAATGACAGACTCAACTGTGTTGAAAGGGGAGCGGTGCATTTGCCACAAGCATAGAAAAAACACATACCGGAGCATGGAGGTGGGAACATGGTAGTGAAATACGCGGCTAGGGGAACAAATGCAAACAGTGCAAACACCACGCAGGGAGGGGAAATCCATGCCCTGATGATCAAGGGTAGTGACGGATACAAGGCTGACCTCCAAACCAGGCAAAAACATTACATTAGGGACAAAAAAACTCCCCACTAAGACAAACAAAGCGGAAAAACCCTGAATGGGAGAAGCTGGCCAGATCATGTGCGAACAAAGCGGACAAACCCAATGGGACCACGGGAGACAAAGGAAGAACAACAAGATGCCGTTTCGTGGGTGGCTCCTGAATGAATGATACACAAGCCACCAGACATGGGAGGAGATGGCAATACATGACGAACTGCGACGATACGAGACGGTGGGATAGAAGATGAAGACGAAGCACCAAGGTGATGAGGGATAGTGTGAGACTTTCAATTTTCAATCCGTGAATGATCGTCTAGGAAGGTACCTTGTAAGCCCCCGGAAGGGCTCCATTGAACTCATAGACAAAAGAATGGGCTAGAAAAAACACATCCTCACCTCCCTGGGAGCAAAGATGCAGAAGCTTAGTGAGGAAATTCATTGGGACCTGCTCCTCCTCATTATAGTCGGAATGGTGGTAGTAGGGACAAGTGTGAGATAAACGGCCATCTTCAAACTAGGCCAGGTAGGGGCAGCATAGTGCATGGATGGCGGCTAGTAATAGGCAGGGCTAGGGGTAGGACACACCACACCCAAGAAGGATGTCTCAATTGTGGGTTGTTGTTGGAAGGGTGCCATGGAGGTGCTAAAGGTAGTAGTAGAGGAGGGTACAACATTAGCGGATGTTAGTGACATAGTAGTGATAGGAGTGGTTGAAGTAGATGTGATGATGCCAGTGTGAGTCCACTCGGTCCACATTGTAGGGACAAGGCACGTGTCATCACTAGGGACAGTGCAAATTGAATGCCCAAAGGCACTACGATTCCAACAGCTTAATGCTCCAGGTGAAGAGGATGCATCGGCGGGTTCACCGCCACAAACGTGGCCTTTACCTTCGTTGTGCTCGTAACCATCACCTCCACCATGACCAGCACCCTATGAAAAGTGGACAAATGAAGTGGGGTTAGAAAAGATATAGGAAGAGGTGGAAGACTTGGTGTGGGAAAGAAGAGCCATGCTGTAAAGCTGCTTGGTATGCAAGCTGTTCCACAAATCGGTAAGAAAAGCCATAGTGAAATCATAGATTAGGCAATTTTAAGGAGGAGAGTACACTAGTTTCAGCTCAGCAGCGATATCTAAGCACGCAATGTGCAGCCACTCCTATGGTAGTATCCCTATCCTCCTCTAATACGCCTCCCATGCTGCTCTCCTACATCACAACCTCCTGCTCCCCCACGACATGTCACGAAACACCTTAGGAATCCCATCACACATGCACCAGAGAGCATGTTACGGTGCATGGGTGACTCTCTTTTTGGGAAGGAAAAGACCACCTTCTGGCGTATAAGCACAATGGAGAGCCCCAGTCGAAACCGACATGCCACTTGCCAGTCCTCTGGAGCCATGGTCAACTGGTCTGTGACACACCGGGATCATTCCAACAGCATGTCCACACTGTCCTCCCCTAATCCGAAGCCAACTGTTGCAACTATAGAAGTGCCTCTGACTCTCCAAGCTCCACCGCTACTGCCAAACAAAGCTCTTCCAGCTACCACTCATGCACTCATAGGCTAAGGTCCTTGTACGAGAGCCGAAGGCTTACCCGTTCACACACTACCAGGTCTAAGGTCTCTTTTAGTACCAAAGTAGGCAGCCCCTAAAATGTTGTCTCTCGCACCTCCATAAAATTTCCTCTGTGCCATGCCCAAAAATCCCTTTCCTTGACTAATCCTAGCACCCTCTAGCTCTGACATGTGAAGCATGTGCAATACCAAGTGTGAGAACTAGAGTCAAGTGCACACAAATGACAATGGAGCAAACACTACCAGTAGTATCAACCCAACTCCACCCAACCGCATGGACCAGTGCCCGCCCCTTCTGGAACATCTAGAAACCCTCCAAGTGCATTAGCCGCTGAAGGCACAACCCCTTTCTCTTGTTCAACTACCATAACAGTATTGCCCATCAGTCAAATGGGGACATAAGCCACTTGACATGCATATGTAGGATGATAAAGGCACTGCCGGGATCCGGAAGGTTGGAAAGAACCTCTAGCGTCTCATGTAATGTATGCAGTGTTACATCTAGCTACTCCTGACAAAAAAAGGCTTTGTTCTCATTGATGCCCCCAGGAACACCATCCCCTCCACAATTCTAGTAACTCTCACAAGACAAGTTGGCAACCACTCCATAGTCGCCTTAAGAGCTGCTGGAACTTGTGGGATAGGACCTCCTTGCCCATCGTTGCCAACCCTGTTTGTAGTTTTGCAAGATGTACCTCTAGCTCTTGTGCCGACCTTAGCAGGTACATGCCGCCTAGGTAGGCCATAACCCGCTCCCTCCTTGTAATCGCCGCCAACAATACCTCGAGTGTGTCATCTAGTGCCAGAAAACATTTGAAAGACCCCTTGTCAGACCCATTGCTTTGAATACAACACGCATTGCTAGAACACTCTGTGAAAACAGAGGCAAGACAGCTTGTCCAAGATGAAGGTCAGGCCCGAGATGAGGTGCTCAAAACAACGTGCTTGTGGTGCCTTCTAAATCGCTGCTCGCTCCACCACGTTTTATGGGTTTTAGATGTGGATACTCATGATCCTCTAGTTTGGACATGCATGCAACTACTTGGTGGTAGTGTAGATGAATTTTTCCCCTCCTACCTGTACTACAACCGCTTGTTACAATGGTGCCAGCACGGTGTCCATCTCTCGCCGCCCCCTCTTCACTATCCACCGTGCCACCAATTGCCAAAAAAATGCCCTCATGTACTGCAATTGGTCGCACCCCTCCAGCGGGCTTGGCTAGTGCGATGAGCCTGCTCCTTGTAAGGAACCAACAAGATGCAAGATGTCCCCACCCTTGGAAGATTGATGTAGGAAACTACGTCTGTAGACAAATCAGCCGCTCCTACCCCATGGCCACCTGCCTCGAATGGTCCACCGTCAGAACGGAGGTGCCTGACGCTGACCGCTCGCTGCTTTCCAACAATGCCCAGCACATCCAATCTGCATCCAAGAATGCTACAAGAGCCAGTTGTGCCAACTCTGCTACCCATGCCGATATTAACCTCTCAGCCGCTAGGTACTACACCTGTAATTGCGACAGCACCTCAGGGCCTAGGGGTGTTAGTGTGGAGCTGTCCAAAGTGTTGAATGCCTTGGATGTGCTACTTGGATGAGATTCGGCCTCCGCCCATTGAAATTGCTTGTCCCTTACGCCCTCCTCCTTGTGTCCCAAACAGTGTGGCAGAGGAGGGTGCTTTCCCGGGTGTGTGCGAGCCACCGCCTCCCAGCATAACTCATCCCACTACCCAGTCTAAAACTAAGTGGCTAGTAACAAGTCTAATTCCCCATCTGAACTACGCTAATGATGTGGATGCACCCGGAGGGTGAGGCTGGACGTCAACTACAGGAGCATGGGCCTAGTTGCATGCATATGGTACGAGGCATATGGTGTCAACGGTATCCCTATGGCTGCTTGCACCACATCCACTGCTTCCCCAGTGATCCTTGAGTACATGAATGGCGGCGTTGTCTGTGCTCCATATAGCCTGCACCAGTCTACCTTTTTAGCCACGTGCCATAGTCTTGCCCACTAACGACTCTACTGACCAGTTTTTCCCACGACAACGTCCCCAATGCGCCCTCCCTACTCTTACTGTTATGACTATTGCCGCTGCTGCTGCTGTCATAGCTGCTTTGGCCGCTATTTCTATTGTCACTGTTGTAGTTGCCACCACTGCTGCTATTGCGGGTGATGATGTTGCTATAGTGGGTGCTACTTCTTTTGCTGCTATAGTCATTGTTGGTGTTGACATGGCCACTCTTGCTAACTTTCTAGCTCCTGTTCCTACTACGGTTGATGTTGTTGCTGTTGCTGATGTTGTCACTACCAGAGTATTACTTGTCGAGGAAAATGCCATAGCTATTGCTGTTTCCTATGTTGTCATGCCTCAAAGTACGCACCACCGAAGCCAATCCCAGGTCCCACGGTCTCCGATTGTTTCTGCCGTCCTCCTTCCTACACTTTGGTCGGCCGTCCGTCCCATGAGCCACTCTAAAAACCTCCCTCTGATGCTTTCAGTTGTGTCAATGAGCCACCTCCACTACTATTTCCCCTCTGATCCACGCCACTATTACGGCCATCGTCTACTGATTGTGTCGCATCACCACTATGGCCTTCTTGACCCTCTGACCGCTCTCGCCTCTGACTTCATCTTTTCAAGGCCTGCCCATCTACTCTTGGCCCCATGGCGTCCCACTAAAGGGGTAGTGGGAGGACTAATAGAAGCTCTGGCACCTGACCCCACTCATTTTGGCCAGCAACAATGCATGACGCATGTCAACGAACTACTGAAATTGCTCCGCTACGTGTTAGAAATAGTTGCCTTTGGTCTCGTCTTTTCTCCTTTACTGAGTCATTTCTTGAGTATTTTTTGCAACAGTAACTATGCACGTGATCTTGGGGGCCACAGTCATGGTCGTTATGTGTTTCAAGTCTGGGACACGATTATGTCATGGCACAGTGCAAAGCAATCTTGAGTGGCACACAGTGTGGATGAGGCAGAATACATGGATTTGGGTGAAGCTGTTGACTCTAGTGAGTGTGGAGGCACCCTCAAGGATGCCTAGCTCTCACTGGTTCATGCTACCAAGGTTTGGGGCAGCCAATGGACACCAATGGTGAAGAGTGTGGAGCACAAGGATCACGGGCAAGAGAGGGCAGAACACGTCGCATTCAGTAGATCTGAATCGGGACACGTTTTTGCTAAGTAGCATAGTGAGATTACATTATATTCTTGTAGAATGTGATCTAAGCTTTCCAACGCATCCAAGCACGCCCAAAACAGAGCAGTAGAGCCCCTGCTACGGCCGTCGAAGTAACCCTTGGTGGAGCCGCCCACCTGGCATTGCACTCTAGGCAACGGGAGGCGTTTCGACGATGACCCGCCGAAGCGCCTTTCCTCGCCCAGAATTCAAGGAGAAGTTCACCCTGTTCAAGGAGGTCCTTATGGTTACCTCATTCATTCCCCTGGTGCATTTGGAGCCCGTTAGGAACGAACTCGGATCACTGGCGGTGGATTCTCCCGCCACCCATGGCGGGTACCAGATTCCACCCGCCCAACACCCGATTTTCGGGCTGGGCTAACTTTCTGAATACTCACTCAAATTGAGCGATTTAAAGCTTGATCCTGCATGGAAAAATCCAAGGAATCCAAATGAAAAGTAATATCAAGTTTTTGATCACTTCTCAGTGGTCAAAACAGGGAGTACGCTCAACGGCACAAATGTCAAGGGGCACACCATGTCAACAATCTCCCCCTTGCACTGCACCCTTGATGTCCTGTCCTTGGAACCTGTAGCAATCTAAACTTCACACTGCAGACCGAGCTCCATGCTGCTTGCGTTGTGCTTGTCCTTCGGCTGTGCCTTGGTCATGGCGTTGGCGAGCATGCGCTTTGTGCCACAATGCACGATAGCCGCATCTCCCTTCGCCACCAAGTCTCGCGCATAGTGATGCCGGATCTCGATGTGCTTGGTCCTCCTGTGCAGCACCGGAATCTGGGTCAGGCTGATGGCACTCATGTTATCAACGTTGAGTACTGTTGGCTTCCTTTGCGGCACACCGATCTCCTTTAGCAGCCGCCGCAGCCACACCGCCTCCTTTGCGGCTTTCGCGAGCGCAATGTACTCTGCTTTGGTGCTCGACAGTGCCACGCAGTCCTGCCTCCTGCTTGCCCATGAAACTGCTGGACCACCAGGCAAAAACATGTACCTCAACGTTGATTTTCTGCCATCCACATCACCAGCCCAGTCGGCATCCGAGTCGCCGACCAGCTCGAGGGAGTCGTCATGCGCTCCCCCTCCAAACACGAGCTGCGACTGTTTCATAGCCTTGAGACAGCGGAAGATCCGCTTCAGCGCTTGCCAATGCAGCGGCCCGGGGTCAGCAATGTAGCGGCTCACTTTGCCCTCCGCAAAGGCCAGGTCGGGCCGTGTTGCCACCATGGCGTACATGATGCTCCCCACCGCGGACTTGTGTGACACACCTGCCATCTTTTTCTTCTCCTTATCTGTACTTGGGCCCATTCTTGAGCTCAACTCGCATGTGGTGGTCATGGGTGTGCTGATGGGGTTGCACTCCTCCATGTTGTAGTGGAAGAGCACATCTTGCACGTACTCTGCCTGCCCCATCTCGAGCGTGCGTGCCTTGCGGTCCCTCTTGATGGCGACGCTGAGGTAGTACTTGAGCTCGCCCATGTCGGTAATTTTGAACCGACTGCCGAGCTACCGCTTCAAGTTCACCAAATTCTCCATGTGCGATGACAGGAGGATAAGGTCATCCACGTAAAGGACCACGATCTGGTGCAACCCTGGCTGCTTCCACACGTACATGCTCTGATCCCCTTTGCAGCGCTTGAAGCCAAGCTCGGCCATAAAGTCGTCCATTTTCAGGTACCACATGAGTGGCGCTTGCTTCAGTTCGTAGAGCGCCTTGCGAAGTCGGCACACCTTTCCCGGTGGCGCGTCCACCCCCTCCGGCACCTCCATGAGGACCTCCTTGTCTACGACACCATTGAGGAATGCAATTTTCATATCCATTTGGTGGACTTTGTAGTCGCTCGCCGCCGCCACCGAGAGGGTAGAGCGGATGGAGGCAACATTTGCCACTAGTGCGAAGGTTTCTTTGTAGTGTTCAATCTTCTGCTGGACGTACCCCTTTGCAACAAGCCGCGCCTTATACCGCTCCACCTTCCACTCCTTTTTGAGCTTCTTCTTGAAGATCCACTTGGAGGCGATGATTTCCGCACCCTCTGGCTTGTTTATCAGCTGCCAAGTGCCATTCTCTTCATGGGAGGCGAGCTCGAATTTTATGGCTCCCTCCCACTCAGCCCCATCTTTCTGCTGCAACGCCTCCTTGACGGTTTTGGACTCCTCTTGCGCAAATAACGCTAAAGAGAGCCCAGTTCAGATGCCCTCCACAGCATTCTACCATTTTGCCGTTCTCCTTGCGCGTCCGCTTCTCCGAGGCTGCTATTGTTGAGGCTACTACTACTACTGCTGCCGTTGCTCCTGATGTTGCTGCCCTCTCACGGCGCCACTTGCACCGCTGGCCTGCTCCCCCTCTCTCGGACCGTGGAGATGCAGGCTCACTCCCCGTCTCTTGTTCAGGTCCACTGCTGCCGGCGCTTTGGACTCATTGTCTGACTCGGCTGAATGCAAATCAGCCGCTCCCCCATCCCCCGGATGGTTTCCGCCGGTTGGAGCCGCATGGACGTCACCCTCTTTTGCGTCCTCCGGCATCTCCCCTTCAAAGAGTCGCAGCCACTCCCCACATTTGGAGAGACCCGTGTCCTTGTCCGTCCAACGGCTGTCCTCGTCAAATGTGACGTCGTGACTCTTCACGATCTACTACCTCCACGGGTCAAAGAGCCGGTACGCCTTGTTCCCACTCTCGTACCCGACGAAGATGCACTGGCGAGTCCGCAGGTTCAGTTTTCCCCGCCCCTCCCGTGCCTGCACAACATCATGTGCAACACAACCAAACGTGCGGAGGTGTGCCACAGTTGGCTTCCTCCCGCTCCACACTTTTTGTGGCGTCTTCCACACCTTGGACTCTACGTATTTTAGCGACTTTGAAGGCGTCAGGTTCATGATGTACGTTGGTGTCCATGCCGCCTTGCCCCATTGCCGTTGCGCGAGGCGGGCATCGCTCAGCATTGACCGGACCATGTTGATGATGGTGCGGTTCGCCCTCTTGGCGACGCCGTTCTACTACGGAGAGTGTGGATTAGTTCTCTGACATGCGGTCCCCTTACTCTTCATCCATGCTGAGCAGCCCTCGTACTCGCGGTCATTGTCGCTCCGGAACGCCTTAACCTTCAACCCTATTTGCCGCTCCACTGCCGCCACAAACTCCTGTATATATGTCAGGACATCACTCTTCCTCTTGATGATGTAGAGGTAGAGCTTGAGGCTGTGATTGTCGGCGAAGGTCACAAAGTAGTGAGCGCCCCCGACGGAGCTCTCAAATGGTCCACACATGCCAGTGTGAACCACCTCCAACTTTGCCGATGAGCACGTCCCTTTGCCATCAAACGGCTGCCGTGTTACCTTGCCGATCACGCACGGCTGGCACACGGCTTTCTTGGCTGCGTCGAGGCTCTTGACCTCAAGACCCCGCACCACTTCCTTCTTCGCCATGTCCCTCATAGTTGAGGGAGCGATGCAACATAGGCGGCAGTGCCATAGGTCCAGGTTTCCTTCATCCTTCGTCACGAGGTTGACGGCGTCAGTCCTTAGCGCATCGGCAAGAACCTTGGTTCGAAGAAGGTACAGGTCCTCCTCCCTCTTGCCATGTGCAATCACCTCGCCATCCCCCTCCTTCCGGATGATGGCCTCTTTCTTGTTGAAGAGTACCTCAAGCCCCTTGTCAGTAAGGCGGCTCACTGACAGCAGGTTTGTCCCAAAGTTGGGCATGTGGAGCACGTCATAGATGGTGCACAGAATGATTTTCCCGTTCACCAAGGACTCAATGCGAACATTGCCTTCACCCGTGGCCAATTCCGTTTTGCCGTTGGCCACTGTCATGCGCCGCTCGGTGGCGTCGTAGGTGACGAATGCCGTCCGGTTGAATTGTGTATGGCAGCCTAATCCGGAGTCGATCACTGTGACTTCCGGATCAATCAAGTTGGTAGACTCCCTCACCATCATGGCTTGGGTGTCCTTCTTCCCCCCCTTCCTGGACTGGTCCGACTTCTTGTTGGGGCAATCGCATGCGTAGTGGCCCTGTTTTCCACAGTTGTAGCACTCCCCCTTGTTGTCACCTCTCTTGGTGCCCTGCTTGGCACCCTTATCCTTCTTGCCTCCCCCTCCACCTTGAGGGCGAATGGTATAGGCGGAACTTGACGTTGCCCCACTCTCTCTCCCACCACGCCGCATCCATTCATTGCAGACGTACTTAGCCACCTTCGGGTACTTCAGCTCATCGGCGGACCGGTCACCCACCACGATGATCATGCGACTCCAACTGTCCGGCAAGGCCAAAAGGAGGACCATGGCTTGCAGCTGAGGGTGGACCTTCCATCCGGTGGCTACGCACTCGGCAGTGAGGGAGTCAATCTGTTGTAGGATCTCCATGGTGTTTTCGTCTTCGTTGGCTCGAAGGATGACAAGCCTCTTGAAGACGAAGAGCTAGTTAGCAAGGTTGGTGGAATGGTAGATGGTCCAGAGCATCTTCCAAGCCTCCGCAGCCTCTGTGCATCCTTGAATCAGTGCGCACTACGGCGGGACTAGCGCTAACACCAACAAAGCCAGCGCCTTCTTGTTGCGCTTCTTGTACCTCTCCACTTCCTCCTGCGTCGCAGTATCCAAGGGGGCAGTCTCTTTACCATTGACCAGCTCAAGTAGGCCCTTTTTATCGAGGTAGATGTCAAACTGCCACCTCCACAAAGGGAAGCCATTCCCATCAAACTTGGTGACGGCGCCGATGCTCTCTTGCTCAGTCGTTGCCACGGCGCGCGGCGGTAGCGTGAACATTGAGGAGCTAGGGTCCTTCTAGGCACTTAGGCCCATGACCCTTTGTTGGCTCTAGTGAGTGTGGAGGCATCCTCAAGGATGCCTAGCTCTCACTGGTTCACGCTGCCAAGGTTTGGGGCAGCAAATGGACATCAATGGTGAAGAGTGTGGAGCACAAGGATCAGGGGCAAGAGTGGGCAGAACACGTCGCATTCAGTAGAATTGAATCAAAATACGTTTTTGTTTCTTAGCATAGTTAGATTAAATTAGATCCTTATAGCCTGTGATCTAAGCTTTTCAACGCATGCAAGCACGCCCAAAACAGAGCACTAGAGCCCTTGCTACGGCCGTTGAAGTAACTCTTGGTGGAGCCGTCTACTTGGCCTTACACTCTAGGCAACGGGAAACGCTTCGACGATGACCCGTCTAAGCACCTTTCCTCGTCCAGAAGTCAAGGAAAAGTTCACCCTGGTCAAGAAGCTCCTTATGGTTACCTCATTCATGCCCCTGGTGCATTTGGAGCCCATTAGGAACGAACTCGGATCAGTGGCTGTGGATTATCCCGCAACCCATGGCGGGTACGAGATTCCACCCGCCCAACACCCGATTTTTGGGCTAGGCTAACTTTCTGAATACTCACTCAAATTGAGTGATTCAAAGCTCGATCCTCTATGGAAAAATCCAAGATATCCAAATCTAAAGTCATATCAGGTGTTCGACCATTCCTCAATGGTAAAACCAGGGAGTACGCTCAACGGCACTCATGGGAAGGGGCACACCATGTCAACAGAAGCATAGTGTGAGGTCACTTGGTTGGCAGGCCTGCTTTAGGAGTTGGGTTTTAGTGCGTATGATGTGCCACTGCACAGTGATAGTTATGAAGCATGTCGTATCACAGCAAACAATAATGTCTTGCACCCATGCACATAGCGTATCAACGTGGAACATCATTTCATCCGGGAGACAGTTGAAGCAGTGCCTTGCTATTAGTGGTGATGCTCAGATGAATTCCTTATCAAAGAAGTTTCCTCTATGGCACTTCAGCCGCAACAGCAAAATCTTGGCTGTACACCCTCCACACTCATGGCCAAGGGGGTGTACAAATTCTCCTTTGTACATATCTACGACCGTGCTTTGGCCATGAGTTTGTAGGGAAGGCTGATTTAGAGAGTAGAGGCAATGCACAACGAGTGCATGCACCACCGGAAAGCAAGCACCACACATTTCAACGACATCTCTCCTGTGCTTGCTTCCCTTTTGACAGCATTACTCTAGCTTCACCTGAGGCTGTGCCGGCTTGCTCTCTGATGACCTAGTTTAGTCGTCGACTCTTGACCTGTCGTATTCCTGTGCTTGTGTAACTAGACCCAGAACAATCCTTGATGTGAAACTTGGGCACCAAAAACAAGCCTAAGACAAGCACAAACTCAGAACCAGCCTATAACCAAAATGGGGGTCATGAACAATATTTGCACGGGGGGGTTTTGTCAGCGCGGGTGAGCCTCGCTTGCCAGTCGATGGGTGAACTCGGCTAGCAAGACTCACCCTCTGGGACAACTGCTTGTCACTCCTAGGGAATTGTACTTCTTTTGGACTCACTGATACATGGCTGCGCTTACCCAACCCTGGTGATCTCGAATCCCCATAAAATAAGCTGAAAGATTTGCATTAGAATCTTGGTGTTGTTCTTAAAGAGAGGGGGGTAGAGAGAGTTAGCGACAGAGAAAGATAGAGGAGGGTGTAGGTACAAACAGAGAGGGAGGGAAGAGAGAGAGAGAGAGAGAGAGAGA
>SZWC01001653.1:848-31692 GCA_023375785.1 Penium margaritaceum
ATCTATATCTATATCTATATCTATATCTATATCTATTTCTATATCTATATCTATATCTATATCTATATATATATATATCTATATCTATATCTATATGTATATATCTATATCTATATCTAAATCTAAATCTAAATCTATATCTATATCTATATCTTTATCTATATCTATATATATTTCTATATCTATATCTATATCTATATCTATCTTTATATCTATATCTATATCTATATCTATATCTATATCTATATCTATATCTATATCTATATCTATATCTATATCTATATCTATATCCATATCTATATCTATATCTATATCTATATCTTTATCTATATCTATATCTATATCTATATCTATATCTATATCTATATATCTATATCTTTATATCTATATCTATATCTATATCTATATCTATATCTATATCTATATCTTTATCTATAACTATATCTATATCTATATCTATATCTAAATCTATATCTATATCTATCTCTATATCTATATCTATATCCATACCTTTATCTATATCTATGTCTATATCCATATATATATACATATATATATATATATATCTTTATTTATAAATCTATGTTTTTTATACATATCTTCATAAATATCTCCACATTTATTTAGAGTTATGTCCATACCCTATTGCCACATGGATTCATGGTTTTTAATCCATTAGGTTTTGCAAAAGTTACTTTAAAATGAAGAATATTTTTTAGCTGAAACAAAACTGAAAACATCAATGGTTTACACAAATACTTAAATTGATTTTAAATAATAATTAATTTATAACAAAGTCATTCGACACTAGGGTTACTAGATGTATATACACCTATACATCTACATTGACATGTATTGATGTCTATGTATGTCGATGTCTATAGAAATGTATGTATACACCAAAATATTATTGTTTATCTTTGAATGAATTTTAATTTTTGTACAAATCTATATGTTTCTTGAAATAGATATGGATCTGTTTTAATTGTAAAATATAAATTTAATTCATAAAAATTCGTTTACATCTATTTCACTGAATTAAGTTTATGATTGCTTTCACTTAGCTCTTCAAGTTATAATTTTCGTTTCACATAAATAAAGTGACTTTTATCATGATATCCGTTTGTTTGATAAAGAACCAATTTTCGTGGTTAAAGTTTTTTTATAATTAAATATTGGAAATTCTCAATTCTTACTCAATGATCCATGTTGATTTTTTAATGAGTATGTATGGATGAAGTGTAAAATGGATAAGGTAGAACAATATATATGATTCTTGAGGTGTAGACGGTTCAGCTGTACACCCCAAGACGGTCATTTCGCGGATGACATTCGAGTATCCGCTGTTAACGTGCTTAGCACTGTGAACTTTCGGTTCCTGAAGTTAGGATATATGTTGGGTCGAGTGTCTTCGAAGGCGGCTTCAGTGGAGTCTAGTGTACGGTTCTGGCAGGATGAGGGTCGCAACTGCTTTGTCGTCGAGCGTAGCCAGCAGCGATGGACGAGGGCCATGGACGCGTGGGTGAGGGACCCCGATTTACCCACTTTCGGAGCGAGAAATTCCTGCGTACCACTTATGATGATGTTAAGAGACGGGGGTGCGGGACGTGCATTCACATATTCCCATTGGCAGCCGTGGCCATGGTGTCCAACGTTCTGGTCCATTTTTCATCCGAAACCGTCATTCCGAAACGTTGGTTAATTTAGGTCATGTACATGTATGCTCGTGGACATACCCATGGCAAATCCATGCCTGCGGACGAGAATGCGCACATGAGGACTTGAAAGTTCTTCGCTCTCTTTTGAGAGCGATAGCCGCTTCCGCTGTCGAAATGGTGCTATACCCTGATAGCAGCGCTGTCAGCTCACAATCCTAGACTTGCGGGTTCTAAGCCGACATGGCAACGTTCGTCGACGTGTCGAGGAAAAGTCGACAGCGGCTATGCGAAGAGAAGGCTTGCCAGTGCCGCTGTTAAGGTCGTAGAGCATTGATGCGTTTCTTCAACATACGTATTGAAAAAACATTTCAATAAAATCTTCCGTCCCCACTAGATAATTGACGGCGATTCACAGCTGAAGTTATTTAAAAGCACATTTGGGAATAGTGTTATCTGTCAATTCGGGAGTGAAAGCCCCGCTGAAAACATGCTTGGTTTTCACCTGTTCTCAAATGAGTGTGGGAACCATCTTGCATTTTCGAGTGCAATTCGCTGTAATGACGCAAATCGATGTACGGATTGTCCGTGGGCATGCACGTGTCCCAGATTTTTATCGTTGAACTTTTTGTCTCACGATGACCAGTGGCTTTGACAGCGACAGCAGAGAGCCGCTCTCAAAAGAGAGCGAAACAAAGGCCGTCCATGCGAATTTGGACGCACAACGGGATAGTAGAGCTTAGGGTGGTTTGGATGTCACCACATTTCCCCCGCGACTCGGTTTTTGGTGGCCACACAATGACGTGGCACTGTTCACCAAGAGTGGTTGTGTGGTCTAGTGAGCCTGCAATCATTTCTCATCATAATAGTTGCTCCGTTGACTCTCCATGGATGCGGATTCATTTTTACTCGTTAGTGCGTCGAGCGGTCCATTTCATTACGCAAACTTGTTCTAAAGTCATAGTTCGGTCGTCGAGTGAGCATTAGCGAAGTCGACGTGGCCACAAGCGAAGCCCATGAGAAACCTCGCTCCAAAATACCTTCTGTGTGGTCGTCTGGCTAACCAAACATCCATTTGGGTTCCTTGACCGTTTTTGTGACCACTCAGAGGCCGTGTGGTGCTATCCAAACCACCCCTTAGTGCGTCCACAAGGCAAGTCTCTCGTCCGGCTCCTCAAAAACCATCGAAAAGTTTCGTGGCATGCATGCACGTGTAGACGAGCACTCTGGCAACGAGCTGACAATTCTCAGCCGCAGAAGCCGGGCAACATGCACTGTCACCAGCCTGACAAGCGCATGCCACCGTCCACTTCTTCAGTTCCAACAGTGACGACAAATGCTTCACAGTTCCCCTTGTCATCCGTTCCCCACTGATGGGCACGCGGCGAGTCGAACTCAACGATCAAAACCGACCAGATAGGCGATCGTGGGCCACAGCTGGAATCAAGCAAGTGTAGGCCCCGTCTGGTAATCAATAAATTAAGTCAACGATTAGGGGGAAAATCAAAACATCGGACACGAAATAAATGAGTCGTCTCGTTAGATCTCCAACCGAGGCTCAGGTTTGACAGTTGTAGTCTTCCCTGTCGGCATATTCAGTCACAGAACTAGATTTCAGAACATTCGTGTGTCTATTTGCCAACGGACTGAATAAGGAACCAACGTTCATTGAATGTCAAACACAGGTTCCGAGCAAGGGAAAATTTATGTCCCAAGTCAAATGAAAAACAATTCCTAACCTGGTTGCGCATTAAAATAAATCTAGACTTTCAAGGGAGCAACTCAATGCCAAAAGCACGCCGTTGTGTTACTCAATCGCACTATATTTTATATGGCTACCTTAAGGATTGTTTAGAATCCACAAATTTCTCATACATCAATGACTTTCACAAGTGCATATTCACCTTTCATTCAGACCACCTACAGAATTTAATGTAAATGTATAGGCACCAACGGTCGGTCAACAAGTCTCTTCTGCGTGTTGTGCACGTTTCATGTGCATGTATAGTGGTATGCATCAAACACCTCCAAAGGCTTTACACGTGGATCACTTACCCATCGCCTTATCATAAATTTTATTACACCGTTGGATTTCTTTATGCTAATAAGTGTGCATGGTCTACAAATTCAACACAACTCCTCGCCTGTCACGTCAAGCATGTGGTGCCAAATGACCACATTCAGGATCATTTCACAAGTCATGGGTTACCTCAGCCGATTGTGCAAGTTGTTCATGTTGTAAAATTGATGCACACCAAAATTTCCATCGCACCATGAATATGAGGAGTGTAAGGAAAAATCCCCACTACCACATGATTTAAAAAACGAATGCATTTTTTGTCAAACATATCACTCATTTGGATACTAGGTTGTCCATATTTTTTAAGAAAGTGGTTGAAATCATGTAGCATTTGACTAGGAGGTCATGATCAACACTCTCCTTTGTTTTTTACTCAATCTCAGGTCGACAATGAATTTGCCACTTTGGAAAGCAATTTTAAGGGGATGGATTGAAAACCTAAGTAAAAAAAAATGTTGTCTTGAAATTCACTCGAAAGGCACACACGGAAAGGAAAAAAATCATGATTATTGCCCACGTAAATTGTGTCCAAAAAATAAAATTCGTGTACACTGTTGCATAATCAATCGTCTTTGAATGATAGAATTTTGTGTCAAAACAAAATCACACCCTAATTAACGCCAAGAGTTGTAAAACACATCCTTGCTATTGTGTAAGTGTTACAACCTGTACACAATTCGTATAACATTCGAATATTTGAAGTGCATCATGCTCAGGTTCATGGTGGCAACATTGTAAATCCGATCGCCTACCCATGCCAAAAATGCTATCCTGTCTTTTGCTTTGAAGGGAAATTACGTGTCGACGATAGTAGGTTATGAATTAAAAATGGCGCTTGCTTTGATGTATCACAACTGTATGTAAGATTTATGCATCTGATCCATGCTTCCAAATTTTTTTGATAAAGGATAATAAGAAACTAAGATCAACAAGTGGTTGGCATGCTCGGTAATCTGTTCCATTGTGTTGCACATGCATATGTATTGCAACTCAAGAAGAAAATAAAACTATATTTAGTGGTCTTCAACGACAACCAGTGGTTGTGCATATGGGTGAAGTGCTAGAGGTGGCAATGCATTGCCCTAGCAGAGAACTCATCTTGTGGAGTGCATGTATGTGTTTTCTCGGTCCACAAGATTAGGAACAGGTTCACAGCACCATCCATGGACAAGGTCATGAACATGCTGACGTGGCGCTTATCATTCTTGTTGATCACCTTGATTAGCATATGACGTGTGGATAGGATAAGCTACAAGAGTGTGTCATCGTCATTCCTGATGATCCTTGTTTGGATGCAGCATTGGTTGATATAAATGGGAGCACATTTATACATGAAAACCATGCATGGACATAGTGAGTAGGTCGTTTTTCCCATGTCTTTGTTCCCCAATGCAACTTCCAACTGATTTCTTTCTTACATTATGAGAAAGATAAGTTATCATCAAAGTCCATTTCCTTTGCCATGTTGATGTCATGTTCCTTGACAATGGCTTCTACCTTGTCGCGAGTGGTGATGGAGCATTGGGGGTTCCACACTCACATATATGCTCCAATGCATAGACCACCTCAAATATCAATGAGGGATGACAATGGAAGTATCATTTATGGTCTTGACTAGCATATTCATTTCTCGTTTTTAGTGTAACTTCCTCGATTAGCCAGTAAGGAGGAAAAAGGTGATGCGTTGTACAAATGACGTGCAATACAAAGAGAGTTTTTAGTAAATGGAAAACTTTCCTAGGATGCAATGATGCTCACGGTGAAACACCACTACCTTGTTGAAGATCTTGCACTTACGCATCACTTACCAAACCATATAGGCATATCTCTTTGAAGTAGATGTGGTTTTGATGGAAGTCTTGGGAAATGGGCTTTAGAAAGGGGACAACCAAGGATTCGGGCACTTCTTCAAGCTCATGAAGACCTCTTTGACCGCCGCCTTGTCTTCTACTACTTTATTCACAACATCTTTGGTAGCAAGAACGTCCATGATGAGACCTTCAATGGCATCATGACCACTTGCATGTGAGCAAACCTCTTTGTTGAACACACATTACACTTTGTTACTAGTGGATCTGGCCTAGTTTCCAAGTCAAACAAGACCACCCACCATCCCTTACATAGTAGTTTCTCTTTGAGATAAGGATGGCAATTTGAATATAGAATCAATCACATCAAGAGGGTTCATAATCCAGAAGATTGGATCCTCAACAAGGAGGGAAGACTGGTTTTAGAGCAACCAAGGTACATGCAACATTGTTTGGATACTCGTCACAAGAAACCTTAGAGGAAAAGGTGATTCGAGACATATTGGATGGTGGTTAGTCATCTCACAAATGGTAACGATGTAATTTGTCTACATGAATGGCAATTTGAAATAGCCGAGATCCATGAGACGTACCTCAGTCTAATTAAGAATCTATTTGCATTATCAACGTGACAATTATATGTCCAACCCCTTGAAGGGTCATTCAATGGTCATACAAGTTGCATGCGCGAATGGAAAATTCTACGAAGTAACGATGAATACAAGGAAATAATAAGACATCAATAACTTTATGAACAAAACATTTTGTTAATTTGCGTAGTTGAGCCTTGAATACACCATAAGTGTCAGATTATTGTGGTACACCTAAGATCATTTTGTCTCCTTTAAAATACAACATGGAGCATCTTCCAATTGTCATGTATATTAGAATAGTGAAAGGGACAAAATAATATGGCAAAACGATATTCCACTATCTTTATTACATTTTTTTGGAGCATTATATCGTGAAACAACTTTGTCTCACTAGCTTCACTATAGTGTAGTGAAATATATTGGTCATTTTGTATTTTTGAATAATGCCACATTGTGCCAAGTTCTATTTGGTTTTAAGCAATGGATCCATAAAAATGCACTCACACAATGGTGAAGTAGAATAGCCACCAACTTCAATGGCAGGAAAATATATATTTCCATTCCAAAATTCTTGTGTTGATGTTTATTCCTCATCGAACTAAATGAAAATGAACATTAAGTAAACGTTATTCATGAGTTGGAGGGGTTTTCATGTTTTCTTATTGGAATTCAAAGAAATGCACTTAGTGCATTTTCATGGAAAATCACTTCTATGGTAACATGAACCCATATGTGAGATGGGATGCAACCCTCTTTACCAATGTCAAATGATGACGTTATGTTAATGCAAAATTTGTATATAAAATTGCTTTAGTTGTCACTCCATAAAAAATGAGATGGAGACTTACATGAGTGGTGCATTTGACACTTGTGTCCACAATGCTTTTGACATTTTCATGCTCATTAAAGTATGGTTTTTGTGCCATTCATACCCATTCCATCTATGCAATTGGCAATATTTACACTTGTGAATTCGATCCTTTCTATAATTATGTGATAATGAATACAAATCAGGTGTTTCGTACATCAGTGTCCTTGTGAACTTTGGAACATATTAAATGTATATTTACTACTTATATTAGTTTTGAAATATAAGATAAATTAAGAGGTTCCTTGGGCATAGATGCACCAAAGGCATCTTCCATTTATGACTCAATATAGTTTGTAGTTTTCTTAGTGGTGTATTTTGTACCCACAAACAAATTACTTCAATTATTCGTGCAAATAGTGTAATTGATGCTCCTTTAGATTGTATAACAAGTAAGTTAGTGGTGTTATCTACACCAAAGCTTCTAGAAGATTTATATGATTACATGAAATTAGGAAGCACTTAAACTCATGATGTGCTTACAGAAAAATATTTAATTTAAAGACAGAAATACTTATGTTAGAGTTGCAAAGTCAACCATATGAAATTAGTGTGACAAAAAAGTCTGAGACAAAGACCCCAATGCATGAGGTTGACTCCAAATATTGTACTCTTTTTCAGAACAAATCATTTGAGACCCTCATTTGTTTTGTGTGTGGACATCTCACAACCAAAGGGAAAGACAACGTTTTAAAGCCTTCCAATTTTTGTCACAAAATAAGAAAAGTTTATGGGTCTCCTTGAATACGTTTGCATGTCTGGTGCAAATGTTTTACTAAAGTGTTTTTATGTGGATGTGGTTAGTCCCATCGAGTTTTCCTTCTGTATAGATTCTATTGGATTAAGCGGGTATGATATTTCATGAAAAAACCTTCAAATATTGTGAACCATAAAATGAGAGATGTAAAAATGTAGAGTAGAAATTCACCCGCAACCCTTACGGGGTATCATCTGCACCTTAGGATGGGTGCGCTGAAGAAAGAGTGCCCCTTACCTCTCTTGATGCGGCTTTGAGAATCCAAGATGTGAAATTACACAGAAGCACATTTCCCTTCTCCCTTCACTCATGAAAATCACATGTCTATTCATGCATGCGGTCTTTCACCATTCTGTTCAATGATATAAATGAAGCCTATGTGTTAACCTATCATTTTCTAGCTCTTTCCATACATGCCATAGGAGTTTTCTACACGTATTTGTTAACAGATCCCTTGCATGGGCTTGTCTTAAGGAGTGTTTTCCAAAACCATAAATAATTTTTTTCCCGACAATTTGAATTCAAGTTAAAATTTAATAACTCAAACCGTTCTAGCTCTTTCCTCCTTTGTGCTCTAAATTATGACACATCTTTGTATAAGGAGTGTTTTGTCATCCCATTCAAATAGAAAACGGATTGTGATTGTCCATCAATTGGATGATGTGAGGATTATGGGTAGTGATCACAATACTTTCATTCTTGTTTTGCAAAATCACTAGCTCAAATTCCAATATAAATGTACAACGTATTCTTTTGACTAATAATACAACCAAAATGTTGGCCATCAGAAATTTCTTCGAAGGAGGGAGAAGTGATTGCCTCAACCATTTGGGATGACATGAACTGTGCCACAAATGGAAAATGTTGTTAGAGGGCATGATTCTTAACATGCATCCTTGAACCTTATCATTACACATGGCAAAGACACATGTGAATGGTACCGTAGCATCCAAATAGTAGATGAGTGATGAAGGAGATTTTTTTTTGCAACACTCCTATTTGCTACATTCACAAAAAGGTGATATTTCAAATGAAATTGAACTACACACTAGACTATGTGTACTTTCATAATTGTTGACTCCTAGAGACATGAGTAAGTGAAGTGTACAATTATCTTAAGTGAAATTTTAACCATGGAAATGGTCCATTCATTACACCTTCACTCAAATAATTGTTAATATCCCTCATTTGACAATATAATTTTCAGATGTACTTTGTTAAAAATATGTAACCACGGAATTTGTATGTAATATTATCATAGAGATTCCCAAATAATGTTTATTTTCATATATTGTTCAAAAGGAATCTATTAACATGATTTTTGATTGAATAAAAGTTTCTTCAATAATGTATTAAAAAAAGTTTAATGCCTAACAGTAAAGGCCGCTTTTCCTAACAATCGAAATTGTTCGAGGACGATGGATGAAGAATACATGTCACAAATCATGTTTCATTGACTCATCATATCATTCTAAACTAAATAATAGATAAATCATGAATTTATTTTTATCTTTCATATGAAATATGTTTTGATTCATTTATGCTACTTCAATGATATTAGAATCGCATTTGTGAGAAGAATGTTGGACATAAGCTATAAAGCATACACCAAAAGTATGATCCTGCTAAGTTTTTTACAAATGATGAATTTGTAAAATACTAAAAACGCTTCACACAAATAAAAACGCTCAATAGTTATTTATTACTTATAATACATATTTTTGACAATAGAGGTATATAAATATGTCAATCCTTTCACAATTTATATCAATAATGTCAAAGTTTAACATATTTGTTTTGATAACCATTGAAAATATGCCAAATTATCCATAAGTATTCTAAAGCTTTTGATCTAGTCAATTATACAATGCCTAAGCAAGTTTAGTTAACCTTTCATAGCTATCATACCTCCATCAAAAGATTCAGTTATCGCCCTTTCATTGAGCATCCACCATACTATTCTCTCTCTCTCTCTCTCTCTCTCTCTCTCTCTCTCTCTCTCTCTATCTCTCCCTCTCTCTCTCTCTCTCTGTGTGGGTGTGTGTGTGTGTGTGTGTGTGTGTGTGTGTTTGTGTGTGTGTCCATCTCTCCATCTCTCCTGTTGCTTTCCATTCCAAGATGTTTTGCAAGAAATTTGTTCATATTGATTTTTATGTCATGACCTCCTCCACTTCACTTTGTCATGAAACATATTATTGTTGGTAAGTGTCTAAGATGAAAAATAATTCTCTTTTTTGGTATGAAAATTTGAGTCAAAAGAAATAGCTTACAACTCTTTATTTTTAAGTCAATGTGCATCCAAAGGTCCTTACATATTATCTTCCATTTCAATTCAAAGTCCTTTTCCATAATTACATGAATTCAAGTAAATGTCTGAATGCATGATACTTTTAATGTATTTTCTCCTCAAATAATAAGAGACATGTGGGTTTCAAGGTTTGTTTCTCGTAGGAGTTTTGTACTCTATTAGATGGGTGTATAGGTACACACAAATACATATTATTCTAGAAGGTTACAAGTGTTTAATGAAAATGTTTAGTTTGAAGAAAATTATGAGTCTGTTTTGCCTTCTTAAAACACCTAGCCCTTTATGCATGTGAATGGACCAACAAAATTTGACATCAAGTAATTTTCATGCCTATGCAAGAAATTTCTTTCCAATAAGTTCTCGATTGGAAGAGCCCTTCTTCCCCTCCAATGTACCAGGTAGGTGTAGTAGGGGTTTCTGTAGAGGAAGTTGTGAGACATGCAATAAAGTATGTCTTCTGGATTCCTAAAAAATCCCTTTTGATCCAACATTGATGTCTTTTTTAAAGTCCCCTTGCATGCACCCCCTCATATACTCTCCTTTCCTGGTGGGAAGACATGTTTATTGACAACACTTGGTCCATCCACTCACGAGTGAATAGGGTGCGTGGTTCAAGGGGATAATGTAAGAGAATTCCCAAGATGTACACAAATTTATGATTTTTCCTTCGTTTAAAATATTATGTAAATAATTCACCATTCTCTACATTTAGAAGCCCCCACATACGTCGGCTCATACATTACTGTTTTTTAGGGGGTTGGGGTTTCGGTTTGTCAACATTGCTCGATGTGTCTTCCCCGTTCTCCCTAGAGTATATGATGCAAGTTTATAACGGTGTGTGTGTGTCGAGGAATTCATTATACACACACTTATGTATGTCTTGTGACTTTCTCAAAAAATCTTACAAGAGAACACTTGAGTCAATTTTGATTACCCCCCATATACTCAAGAAAGAAAGAGAAAGTGTATCTGGTGTGTATACAAGGGGGTGTATGTGGAGAAAATCACGAGACATACATTAGTGCATGTCATAACATTTCCTCATAGACCTCTCACGAGACTACACTTGTGTCTAATTTTAGTACCCCACTACATATGCCCCCTCATACACTCACTTCATACACTTTCTCCCTTAGGGTTTGAGCTATAGAGACGGTTCCCTTGACATTACTTGGTGATCTTCCCCATTTCTCATCCCTTGAGTGTACAAACCAAGTTTTTGAGGGAGTATGTGGGGAAAGATGCAAAAAATATGCAAAAGTATATTTTATGACTTCCTAAGTTGCAAAAATATGGCTTGAACTGCATGGCAACCCTCCATCGATGGGTTTCATGAACCCGCAAAGTGGTGAGGTTTGTGACTGTTGTAGAACTCAACTTACGAGCGGTTTGAGTAGTTAATCGAAGACTCCCCCATTAAACAGAAGGGAACATGCTAATACCCACCACCGCAGGGCCTTTTACAAGCCTATACAAGAAAAAGAACACAACCCTAGGTGTAATGGAGCGATGGTTTTCTGCTTGATGAGGACTCTCACGGTACATAAAACCCAATTCACAAGAAAATTGGACAAACAATTTAGAACAAAATTTTCACGTGTTTCAATTATGATAAAGAAATATTAAAACATTTTTCATGCAACAAAATGAGGTAGTTTTAATCATGAAAATGTTTTTAATAATTTTCAGACATCAATTAATTATGTACACTAGAACATGAGAACACATTTTTAGGTGATTTTCCATCAAGATTGATTCCCTCTAAAAAATCACTAGAATATACTCTTGAGAGAAGAAAGTGATAGACAATGTATCTTGTTAGGAATGAATAAATTCATAATCTATATATGATCCATGAAGAATGAATGGATTTTCATTATGTTTGGTTTATAAAGTTTTTCTAAGCCTTGACAATTTGATGAATGGATTACAAGAAGGTAAAACATTGGACATTATTCAAGAGAAATAGGCATAATATGATATTAAAGGTTGTATATTCTTCCATGAAATGCTCACATGGGGAATGCAATCACTATTTTTTCATACGAGTTTTTATTATTGTACCAAAAAACATTATTGCATGTCTTGGTTGTCAAGAATACTGGGACATTGATTGGTGAAAGCACACGAACATAAGGTTTTGCACACACAATTAGTCAACATAATCTTTTTTTCATATACATCACATGGAGAAGTATGTACAAGGATCTGATTCCATACAGCTCACTCATGCAAAGTCTGGAAACTAGACGCGTAGTGGTAGTAGGTGTTGTAGCTATACAAGCTGAGTAGCACACTTAGTGCTGGATGCAAGACTTGGATGTAGCTTGAACCGCACGACGTCTGCCCTGGTTACCGTCTCACTGAGGAACCTCATTGACGATGTATGATGTACACTGTACAAGGTCCAAGTGTTGGACGTAGCACTTGGAGATCTAGACGCAGGAGCAGGGGTGCCTGACGGATTGTTTCTTTGATTGAGAACTACAGGCATACTAGACTGAGTGAACTCGTCTCCCTTAAGTAAGCCTGGAAGTTTTTCGAGGGAGATACATAACTACCCTGAAGGTTTACTTGGAAGTTTTAGGGTCACTAGCAGGTGAAGGGTCACTTGGAAGTTGAAGGGGTCACTAGTAGCTGAATGGTCACCTGGAGGTTGAAGATGTACTAGAAGATGAAGGGTCACAGGCTAGTGACAAGACATGAGCCCATTGATTTGGAGGTGAATTCTCAAAGTAATTTAGGACACAAAAAAGGAGATTTAAGTAGAACTCGGCTGTTGACACTTGTTTTTCTCACCCCACCTCAGTTGAAATTGGATGGACAGGTTAGAGGCAGAAGAAATCAGGATGGAAACTTAGAGTGGTGAATATGGTGATGTCGTGATGTTTGGTGGAGGTGTAAAGCAAGTTGGAGAAGGTGTGAAGGAGTGTCCGGTTGATCACGAAGATGCCGTTGTCCAGAACCTTTTCATCGAACATGGGGAGGGCTTTCCCATTCAACAAAGCCTCCATGAGATGTTTTGTCGAGGCTATAATGGTCCTTCTACGGATGCATATTATTGCTGGAGCAGGATAGAGATGTTGAAAATTTTGCTAAGTGGGAAACCTTGATCAGGTTTGAAGATTTGTTCGGCGGAGCTACTACCCTTGGAAAACTGTTGGTGAGGTTGTTTGGAAAAATTCGCATCGATATCGAATTTGCTCCCTGGTCCACTGGGTTTTTCGAAGCGAGAGAAGGGGTTGCGCAAAACGACGACCTCCCTCCTCTTGCTCCGTAGTATCCATGGATACTACGAGCTTTAAAGTTTCCGTGGAAACTGCGAAGTTCGTGGTGTACATGGTTCGCGGACGTTGGATCACCTACGACCTCACTAAGATTAATGGTACGTGGTGTCCCGCCGGTAATTGAGACTACAGCCACATTAGCTTTGACTTTGATTGATCTTTCAATCACGTTGGTGAAAGTAGTTGATAAAAACACCCTTGTCGGTTCAGATGAAGCTAGAACGTTGCCAGTTGGTTATGTACCTACTCGATTTTTGGTAGGGAGAGGTTGGAACTTACTTGTATCCTCCAAGACAATGTCCGTGTGAACTCCCATTTTGACTTGAGAAGTTTCTGGGGCCTCAATTGGGACTCTGGACTACACTATAAATGCCAGAGGAGTCGTCATTGGTGTAGAATTCTTGTAAATAGATCTTTTGAGCCTGAACATACCATTTCTTTAGCCAAAAACTTTCTGGATGGGACTTGCAATGGGGCACCTCATTTTTTTGTGTAGACTTCTAGCACCGCTTCTTCAGAGGAGCGTCACGTCCACCCAAGATTGGATATAACAAGTATGCAAGAGGCGTTGCGCATTCCTACACGATCGAAGTATGAGTTTGGAATTCCCACCGCAGCGTACCACGAGCTTCATACATACATGAACAATGCAAAGGAGGTGAGTGGTCCATCTCTGTGAAGCCCGTTTTGGATGCAAAAAGCATGTTTTCCATTTTTGTCACTTCTCCTGAGAAAATATGCGACTTGATTTTCTCCGCAAATGAAGAGCAGATTGACGTTCTCATCGAGGGATTTGCAACGGATCCAATTTCCCTTGATGTTGATGTGTTTGGTGAGACCGTTGAACTGTGTTGAGTTGGCAAGGCAAATTGTAGACTGGTTGTCCACAAAACGGAGCGTAGGTCCCTTTTTCAGAAAAAAAATTAGATAGGTGATTTCATGCGCCACTTTTGTGGCAGCCAAATACTATACCTCAGTGCTGTTGAGTGTGACATGAGTCTATTTCTTGCTGGACCAAGATATTCCGCGCCTCCGAGTAGGAAACTATAGCATGTAATGCTATAGCAATGGTTAAGCTGTCCATCAAAGTCGACGTTACTATAACATTACAATTGCGAAGAAGAGTCCTTGCCATAAACGAGCTGCATCATAGATATTGCTTTAAAATGTTAAAGCGCACGAGTCAGCCCTTTTTACATTCTTTGGGGATGAGTCTTGCTATAGGAAACCAGACGTCCAACTACGAACTATAAATCGGGTCGAGTAGAACTTGTTTCGTGCATAAGGGATGATAAGTGCGAAAGATAGGTTGTTTCATCCAGAGGACCTTGATCACTTGGTTGTGGTGGACGTGGTTGGAATGACAATGGAGTGTCGTAGACTTTGTCAGCAATATTGAAACATTTTACAATTTTCTCGAACTACATTTACTGCCCAAGACTGATGGTGCGTGCCTCGCAATTGCGACCGATGTTCATGCTAAGGTAGAAGCTCACATCTGTTATGACTTTGATGTTAACTACTACTACCATTCCCTTTATTGTTGCTGTTGTAAGGTCTTTCCGACGTGTGATGATGAGGATGTCGTCAACATTGACGAGGATATAGTAGTCTAGTGATGATGCCGATGAGTCTTGATGTAGAAAAATGTAGGCGTCATAGGATGAATCTATGAAGTTGAGGTTGTCAAGGATGTTTCATAGATTTTGGTACCAAAGGAGGGGACTTTATTTCAGCCCGTAGGCTTTTGAAGAGCTCAAAACTTGCGTAATACCATTATTATATCCCTTTGGCTCCTTCATGTATATTTTTGTGTCCATTTTGCTGTTGAGAAATGCATTGTTGATGTCAAGCTCCAAAATCTCCTAATCATTCACTACTGTGACGGAGAACATCACTCGCGCTATAGTGTAGCGGCTCACTGGAGCATAGGTGTCAAAGAAGTCCTTCTTGGGTATCTACATGAAGCCTTTTGTAATAAGATGAGCTTTGAAATTGTCGAGGCTGCCATCAGCTTTGGTCTTAACGCGAAAGACCCATTTTACTACAACAGTGTGTCCCCGCTTATGTCTCTATCCATGTCATATAAGTGAGGTTCTTGTACAAGACGGCATCACAATTGTTGATTCAGTGGCAGGTTGTGATATCATAGAAGACCTATGCCTTTTGTGTTTCACTTTGACCAATGTAAATCCCCCATGTTGCCTTGTCGTCAAGCTTACGCCGCCGTTCTTTAGGAATGTTGTAAAGTGCCATGTAGGGAAACGTATGAAGGCTGCTGATGTCACATCTTTTGTTGTACAATGCTATGTATGGAGTTGTTGTTGGGAGACTTGCTGTTGGTACTCGATTTTTCACCCATGTTGGTTAGAGTTTTTTTGGCCACCACAAATCTTGAAGTTGCGCTGAGAGTAGCATGGCTTTTGGCATCTCCTCAAGCGTAAGATCGTAGCATTTTGCAACTCCGTTCTTTTACGGAATTTGGGCTATCGATTTTTTTTATTTGATGCCTTGCTCCTTGAGTCGTTGCTAGTGAACTCGCCAGCATTGTCTAAGCGAAGAATCATTATCTTGGTCATGGCTTCACATTCCACTTGTGGGAACCACTCATGGAAGTTTTTGAGGAACGCGTCACAGCTGATGAGAGGATATGTCAACATGTACCTGGTGGAATCGACAGAAAAGACCACAAAATACTTGTGTCCAGTTGAGGATTTGGCGAAGGGTCCGCAGATGTCCATGTGGACCTAGTGTAGCTTGTCTAAGACATCTGTTTTTGTTGCTGGAGGAAAGGATTGGCAAACCAACTTTGACTTGACACAGGGTTCACATGGGTGACCTTGATCATCCTTGATGATGGTGAGGCCATCAACAAGTTTGTTTCAGAGAAGTATTTGGAGCTGGTGATTGTTGACATGTCCAAGGTGAAGATGTCAACGTTCCAATATTGCCGAATTTTGTGGTGAGAGGTTGACAGCTGTTGCGATTATCTGTTGTAGACAACAAGGATAAAGCTAAAGTCTGATCATGTTGTTACCCCACAATTCTCCCTCTGCTATGAGGTCTCCTGTGACGGTGCTCACAAAGAGCTCCATGTCTTTTGTGGTGAAGCGCAGTCCCTTCATCATTAGTTTGCCCATGGAGATGAGGTTCGCGGAGATGCCACGGACGTAAAGCACATCACTGATCGTGGCGTCAATGTTATTGTGTGCACAATACTTCAAATTGCGGATTTCGTTAATAGGCAGTTACACCATATTCCCCAACATAACCATAAATTTATTTTAGTATGACTCGAGGTTCTGTAGGGTGCTGGCGTTGTAGGTGATGTACTTGTTGCTTCCTCTATCCAACTAGAAGATATCCGGGTGACGTAGAAGTTACTTGAGAAAAGTTTACATAACATGAGAAACCATACTTCTATCCTAGTTCGTCTCCTGACTCCTTTTTTTTTTGGATTGTCTTCATCCTCTTGCTTCTTTGTCTTTTGCTTGTCCTTGCTTATGACTTGGAGTGCTTGTTTTCATTTGGTCGCTGTACCTTGTTGCCGCAATGTAGGCCTTGATGCTTTGATGCCTTCTCTTTCTTGCTGATGTCATTGTTGCATCTAGCAATCTTCCTCAATGTGTCCCTTTTTTATATAATATCTGCACGTGATTACAGGAAATTGCCCAAAGTTTTGGGGTCGGAGATGAGGAATGTCATGTATGGCAACATTCGTTGGGGATCTGATGATGTCATCCTTCCCTTACTTGGGATGGACGATGGTGAAAATCATGGCGACAAGATTTCGGCGGAGTACAATTTCTCCTTCATTTGTGAGGGTATCTTTGATCCACGGTGAGCAAGGGTGACGAGTTCTTGCTCATGGTATTGTTCCAACTGCTTGTGACACTGTTCCTAAAGTAACATCGTGCTAACAAAGTTTTCAGTGAGGAGGTGAGGCTGTGTGCAGCGAAGTATGCACTTCACATCTCTCCATTCATTGCCAAGGTCGTTCATGATGTAGAATACAAAGAGGGCTTCTAGAAGCGGTGAGTCTATGATAGCGAGCTGGTTGTGGATGTCTTTTTCATGCTGTCTGTGCATGTCTGATTCCTACATCTGACGATTGAACTTGCTCTCAAGTTTCGTAGAGTGAGCCTCACACTGTGGGCGGAGTAATTCCATTTATTCTTTATACTATGTGGCAAGTGTAAAGATATCTGCATGTTGTTGCTCTTGACCATTCTGCATTCCTTGCATAAATACTTGTTGTTGTAGTTGTTGGATGTCCTCCACTTCATCCATGGTGCTTGTACTTCTTGTGTCTGTTGTTGTTGGTCATAGGCCATCACCCTACGCTGATACCATGTCAAGAAAACTCGAACATTGATGGGTGAAATCACACTTGAACACAAGTTTTAGCACACACATTTAGTTAGCATATACTTATACACATACATCACATGGAGAAGTATGCACAAGGATATGAGTCCACACAGCTAACTCACATTAAGTCAAGAAATCAGACGCATCAGGGTAATAGGTGTTGTACATATACAAGCTGAGTAGCACACCAAGTGCTGGACGAAGGACATGGATGTAGCTTAAACCACACAGCGTCTACCTTGGATGCCTTCTCACAGAGGACCCTAAGTGACGATATATGTTGTACATTGTATAAGGTCCAAGTGTTGGAGCCAACACTTGGAGATGTGGGCGGAGGCGTTACGGAACCTGACAAACGGTTGCTTGGATTGAAAACTTAACGCATACTATACTACGTGACCTGGTCGCCCTTAAGAACGCCTGGAAGTCCTTCAAAGGAGTTACATAACTACCAGGGTCATTGCATAACCACCCAAGCCAGCAGAAGGTTCACTTAGAAGTTGTAGGGTCACTAGTAGCTGAAGGGTCACCTGGAAGTTGAAGGGGTCACTAGTAGCTGAATGGTCACCTGGAGGTTGAAGATGTATTGCAAGATGAAGAGTCACTGGCTAGTGACAAGATATGAGCCCATTGACTTGGAGGAGAATTCCCCAAGTAATCTAGGACACCCAAATGAGATTTAATTAGACGAGGAATTTCCCATATACCAGGGGTTCCTCGCACCGCACCTCCGCCACGATGCTTCCCACATTTCTTGTTGCAAACACCTGACGCACCAGAGTCTTCTCTCGTCGCCGTGGCGGTCGTTCATAATTATGAGCTGTCACGTGGCACATACAAATTTCACCGTTTGCCTTCACGTCTAGATGATTTCTACCCGTGCGGTAGTGCGCATAACTCACGGTTTTGTTTTTTGCTACTTACCTTTCCCGCCTTTCTTTTTCCGCCCCGTACATGACCCAACAATTCATGACAAAGACATTAGTGAGAGAATTTTATAGTGTAACAAATAGTTTTGCGATCGGTACAGTTTGCGACTGTCATTCACGATGTCTCATTGATTGTAGCGATATCTGTGAACAAACACCGAAGCACAGCAAATGCATACCACGTTCTGATGTAAGTACCGGGTACAAGCGGCCAATGCGGGTAGGATGTGTCCAATAGACAACCGTGGAGAACCGTCGTCACTGATGCAACTAGGGTTTGACGGTAAGGAGAGTGACACCCCTACTAATGAACACTCTAAGAACTATATGTACACTAATGCCAATACACAGTTGTCAATGGGCGTAGCAAATGAACAACCTCCTAAGTCCCCTCCACAGCCCTTGGCCTCCTACGCCTCCCGGCGTGCATGTACCACCACATGGAGCACATTGGTAGTACACGTTGTCCTTTGCAACCGGCGGTCTCCTTCGTTTGCCGTGGATGGAAAGCAGGCTCGCCGTTGTGGAGCTATGGTCCAATGTTGAAGGTGAGTGTGCCAAGTACAAAGTGGCAAACTGCGAATAATTTAGGTGTGTACGCAACGCCATGGAGTCCTACGTGTAAGCCCGAACTATTGCCCAGCAGTACCAACCGTATGATGTTTACCGTGCCTTGAACGTTAGTCAATCGCCTCATCGTCGGCCAGGCAGACCTAGATTTCAATCAGTGAGCTCCAGTGTCGGTAGACATGCCGGAGAGCCTCTGAACTTGCTCAACGCCATGAATGCTGCTACAAGTGGCGCCCGCAGATCTGTTAGACGAGGGAGCCACAACGTGGAAGACCCGCCTACTGTCTGTTCTCCACGTCATGCCCATGCCGGTATAGAACGAGACATAGCTTCTCATGAGTTTGTGACATGAAACTCGGAGTGTACTGACACTTCCTTATACTCCATGGTGTTGGTGCAAAGCGAGCCTGGCAAGATAATTATATAGTGTGGGAACTCGCAAGCCCATGGATGTCCGTGGTAGTTGAGGGCATCCTACAACTGGCATTACGGTAATGGTGTGGTCAACCACTTCGAGTCCTGTCACAAGTGAAATGAGGGTAATGCACTCACTACAGGTGGGGTTTTGTGGCACGTCCAGGACACTCTCGCGGACAACATCAGAGTGTTAGTGTCAACGTTGCAGGCCTTTCTCTACACCCTCAATAGCGAGTCCTTTGGCTACCCACGAGTCTAACAAGTGTGATAAGTGGCATGCAAGCGAGTCAAGGGAGAGCACAGGCCATTGTGGGCACTCTTCCCCTCCTTGTGCGAAAAGGTAAGCATTGTACATTGGCAGATTTTTCATAGGCGCTACCTGTTAAAATTGTATTTGCTAGTTGTGACAAGTTTGCTGCTTTCTGCCATGCAAATTTTACGGGTGGATCCTAATGCCGTGGTTTTTGCCAAGGAAGATGCTACCCGCCGCTTCAAGCACGTGTTTTGTGCATCGACGACCTTTCGTACCAACTACAAGCACACGCAGCGCATCATGGCCTGGGATGGCACGTTTCTGGAAAACGGATTCTCCCAGGTTCTCCTCATTGCCATGGCGTTCGACAAGAACGACCACACCTTCCCCATAGCATGGGTGCTGATTCCAACGGAGGACACCGACAACAGGACCTGGTTTGTGAAGAATGTAGCAGCTGCTTTTTCCTCCACGGCGGACGCAAAAGCTGTCGTCATCAGAGACAAAGAGATGGCCGCAATGATGCATGCGACGTGTACATGGCATCTATCCAAAAACGTGTGCACCCATTTTGGCCGTGTGGCGGCAAAGGAGTTTTGGCGGTTCGCCCATGCGCGCACGGCTACGGAGTGGAATCGTGCTCTGGAGTAGTTGAGCACCGTCAGAACTGGGATCGTGCGTAACCTCCTCGGTGATGGAGTAGACGGCTACATTCCGTGGGAGACGTGGTCATGCTTGCACTTCCCGCAGGCGCGTGGGGGGTACACGAACTCCAACGGCAGCGAGTCGCTGAATGCGAGGCTCTGTGAGGCCTAGAAGAAGTACTCAGTTTTTTGCTTTGCCACCCTCTAGAAGTACAATAAGCGTCTATTCCAATAGCACAGAGGATCAAGCACTGCCGTCCCCAACCTGCTCACACCAGTAGCCGCAAGTCGGTTGCTAAAGAACCTGACCAAGTCCGCGGGTTTGTGGTGACACGAGCATTTGCCCTTATTGGCATGGTACATGGACCTACAAGAGAAATTTGCGTTCGGTCGATTGTACACACCAAATTTGAAGTTTTTCCAACTTCTAGGAATTCGGGATCCCATGTATGCATGTGTGTGTACTACTCCTATCCTCCGGCTTGAATGCGAAAGACTTCTATGCCAATAGCCTCACACTCGTAGCCTGATAGTCGACATAGCATGGCGTCATTCCTGGAGTGACACTCCACACGCTCCAGTACGTGCCTGTGGGGTGGAATACACCAGGTCTTCATCGTGAACGTGGATGGCCTAGAAGTGCACATCGTGAGCGCTGGGTGCGCGGACGAGCAAACCGCATCTACACGCATTGTGGGCATCGTGTGCATACACGACGCAGGTGCCCTAACCCGCCCGCCCAATCCCCTATAGAAGCAGCCGTAGTAATACGGGCAGTAAGGGGGTTAACGGCAGTAGTAGCTGCCGACATGGCTGCAAACGATGTTGCATACCAGGCTGCAGCATTGCACAATGAGGATCTTCCATACATTGACGTCATCAACCTCGACATTGATGACAATGAAGAGCAGGAGGAGGGGGATGAAGGGGAGGTGTGGGAGCTAGAGGGAGCGAGTGGATTCGTAACCCAGGGCTAGACAGTGGGTCAATAGGGTGTAGACAGCTGGTGGGTGGGCAAACTGAGGGGGAGGAGCACATTAGGCGAGAGGGCAAGATGGAGGGGGGGCACATTAGGAGGGAGCAAGGATGAAGTAGAATGGAGGGATCATGATAAATAAAAATGTGCATTTTCAATAAATATGTTGGCTACTAAGTCTCAATCCCTTCTTCCACGCACACTGTCGTACGCATTTTTAACGACGTAAATGTCCCCACACACACAGCCACTTCTTCTTTGTTCTAGCATCCTCCTTTGCTTCCTTCTTCACTTTGCGACATCCTGCAGCGTAACCTTTATTTTGCGCTTGCTTGTAGAAGTAGGCGTGCCTTGCAGCTTGGCCTTGGGTACAACCACGCTTGATGTAGTACTCCATGCCCAAAGTTCTAAAGCTCCCATGATTAATGGAAACATGAACGATGGAGAATCCTCAGGCATGGCCTCGGCGACCTCCATGTTGGCGGTGCATATAGAAGGAGAAAGAGAAATGAAAGGAGTGCAGGTGAGGTGTGTTTATACTCAAACATACAAGACATTAGGTCACCAAGTCACTTAAATTCTCTGAACAAATCTCCTGAGACACAAGGACCTCATAGCCACTACCCTAGATATAATACAAGGATTAATGACCAAGCACACAACACAATTGGTGACATTAGATCACAAGTGCCCTAAATGTTGCTGTTAAAGTTCCCAGATACAACCACCTCACAACCACTACCGTACACACAATACAAGGGTAAATGACCCTGTACACAACACAATTGGTGACTTTGTGTCACCAAGGCTCTCCAAGTCTTTGGAAAAACTCTCACAGACACAAGCACCTCAGAGACACAACCCTACACACAATACAAGTAGTATTGACATGACCCACAACACAATTGGTGACATTAGGTCACCAAGGTACTAAAAGTCTTCGATAAAACTCCCAGAGACACAAGCAACTCACATCCACTACCATAGACACAATACAAGGATTAGTCATCCGGCACACAACACAATTGGTGATATTATATCACAAGGGCCCTAAAAGTCTCTGATAAAATTCCCAGACACACAACCACCTCATAGCCACTATCCAAGACAGAATACAAGGGTTAATAACCCAGCCATGCACAAGCACCACACCGATGAAATTGCATCGCCTGGCCATACACAATCTCCAAAAAACCTCCCGGAGACATATTCATGTCATTGCCTGCATGTAATTTATTCCGAAGGCAATATCATATTTTCCTGAACTTAATTCGGATGTAAGTAATTCTAATTACTTGTACATGGATTTACATGCATTGGAAAACCTCCGTATATTATTCTATACGTATATTGTACCACATAATCAATTCTCACAGCAACCAAAGACTCTACATGTTGGGGTCAAGTACATTTGTTTTATGGGTCTTTTAATAATCCCAAATGCGCCTTACTCAGAGGCTTAACGAATTGTTGGGTCTCGAATGTGGGTATGGCGACTTACCTCATTGTAAGTTCAGGGAATGAACACATTCATGCACCACCATGCTGGACAAGAGCCCTATTACAGTCCGTATTACCGCCGAATAATTTAGGGATCCATTTGACACATTCGTACACAAACTACATGTGTGACATGAACAAGGCGTGAAAGGCACATATCCCTTGTCGCCATGGTTTCTCGTGTAATGGTATTTTGACAAAAGAAAAATAGACAGCACATACTTTGGATATAATGTTTGCGTATCCTCCCGTTCCACAAAATTATTAGTGCCACAAACCATCTTGCAAAACAATTGCACACCACGAGTTTGCTGCATACAACATTGTCAACGTGCCTCATGTGTATACCTATAGTCACCATCTCGACATCGCACATACCCTCCCACGTCGGCCCTAGTATCTCGCATAACCACCCTTTGGGTAGATCCCGGCCGCTGAAACTGCTATTTCTCAACATTGGTAAACCTTGTTTTGCATTAATGTGAGGGCATGATCCTCAATCCCTTGATCATGCACTGATAATTCAAAAATGTTCCGCATGGTTCATTTCCATTATGGGCCTTACAGTTCGGATACCAATGAAACGTAAAGTATGACTCTCATCCGCCCAACACCGGTAAAACAAAAACTGAAAATCCCACCTTAGATTCGTGCTTGCGCACAACATGTGTCACTAGACTAGCAAAAATAATGCATTAGGACATTGCTCCCACATGAAAATTGAGAGATTACACTGATTTCTCTCTTATGATCAACCAAGAACATCCTCTATCATTGTTGTAATTTCCTTTATAGTCAAACCCCCTATTGGAACATTCACACCCCATAGTTACCCTCCTTTGACTAAAATTTTGGGTTTAGGGTTTTAGTTTTGTACTTCTCTTTCTAGATCTTCATAATAGGACTTTGTAGGATCCCTTTAAAGATTTTAACAAACTACCCCTTGATAGTATCACAAACCCCTCAAAGGGGTATATGATACTAGGGGAGAGGCATGTCCTGCGCCATTGATGCATGGCATGCCGTCTCTCCACTCATCTTGTTACGTTTTCTATTTTATTGGCATTAAAGAAGTGGCGACCAATTGGTGGCTTTGGATTGTTTTTTTATGACAAGAATTCGAGCTTTATTGTTCCAAAACTTGGTGTATGCATTTTCTTCCCTTCCAAATATGACATTTTTCATTCTAAATCAAGTTTTTACTTCATCCGAAAACTGAATTCCTTGCGCAATTAATAAGGCATGGCCATGCCTTATTCATTGCGCATTATTTTTTTTCCACGTATGGGATGAATGCTTGTGTACAATTTGACACTTCCATGGTCTATGAATTCTTTACAACCAAACTGGATGCAAGGATGTCATGCTTTTGTTATATTCAAACTACTTTCCCGTCCATCTTGATCCATTCTAATATGTTTCATTCTTCTTTTTTGAACAATCTTAAAGTGTCCAACATAGCAAGATAGAGGTTGAACATAAGTAGTTTAAAAATCCTCCAATTGTCAAACATTTCAATGTGCAAGTGTTATGGGCGCTCATCTTCCTATTATTGCGACCATGCAAATGAGCTTGGGATATGATGTTGTTATGAAGTTATCAAGGCAAATACTTCAAGTATCTGTAGGCATCAAGAATGTTGTTGAATGTAACATCAATAGATTCTTGCAGGATTGTGGTTTAGAGTGTGTTTGGTATCGCTTAACCATGTTGTTTGAATACTATTGGCACCTTTGAAACTATTCAAAGAAAATTCCATGGTTTATGGAAGATTGTCTAGTGGAAGCATTGATGAATATGCACAAATAGTCTGAGTTAGCATTGACATTGTAGGCACCTCCTATCAATGCTAGACGCAAGCTTCAAACACCTCGCTCACCTAGACATGTGGCTTTGGTCCTAATGGGTATGCCGCTTACCTATGGGTGCAGTTGGTAAATGCTGGAATCCATTCTTGAACGTAATCGGACAGTTCTATGCACCCTTTTGTTGGAGGACTTTCCTAGTCCACAAGCCTCACCCTGCGTATCAGTCATTTACACCGCTAGTCATAAGAGCGGTGCAGGCGGTCAGTTCCGAATTAAATCATCCCAATTTTGGACGAGCATTAAGCTTCAAAGATTCTGCTCAACCATTAGTGTGCCGTATGGGGCCCGCGGGAAGAAAAATGTCCTTCCGGACGGATCGACGTGGATGGTCGAGAGACATGAGCAAGCAACCTTATTGTGAAGCAATTAGAACCCACGTGAACATGGATTGCGCGAAGCAGCATCCTAAAAAAAATTGTTTTCCAAAAAGAGAGTATCTACCGCGTTCTTTACAAAAGGAGAGATTACCCGCTTTGTTCAGTGAAATGGATTTTATTACAGAAACAAAATGGATGTGCTCTTATTATCATCAACAATTGGTGGAGCTTGATTTTGTTTCGTTCAAACAAAGTGAGGTTCCTTGCTTTGTTCCTGAAAAAACATTGTATGCATATTATTCTTATTTTTCAGCGACCAAAAGGAGCCAAGTGGCAAGAACTTGGATTGCAACGCTAGGTAGCTTTTCAAACCCAGTTCACCAAATTTGGTTTGAAGTGCTTTTGATAAAAACGTAAAAATGAGAGTGCGAGGTACCAAAGAGGTTTCGCCGGAGGTTCTTGTTTTGACATCCTCAGCCACCAGCTCTGCGCAAAACTCGCTAAGAGCTGGTGGCTAGGGAGGTGTACAACTATGAAACGTTCCCCACACTCATGGCCCACAGACGACATGGGCCGTGCCTGGGATTCGAGGAATAAACAACGCCTAACGAATCTACTCAACTTGAAATGCAGAAATGATGTCTGCATGAAACGTTTCTCAAAATTATGACTCAATATGAAGAAGATGTAGTTGATGAGTCATATAAGTCGATGTACAGCTATCGAACCATTCTTCCAATTCGTAATTTGGAAGGCATTTTTGGGAAGAGTCCTAAAATGCGCCTCGGACGTTGAGTGGCATTGATAGGTGCTGCCTATTCATCAAATCCCAGGCACGGCTATGGGTGAGGCTGGTTACAGTTGAAATGGTGAGTTGGGTTGAATTTCCCAACTCGTGACTGCGTGGTTGGTTTGGATGAAACATCGATTTTCGCACGTGAGAAAACATTATTAACGATTTTTGTCAGGATTTCCCCCAAAATCTCACATGAAGCCAATGTCAAAACTGTGTGTACATGTGCACATCAAAGCATGTATCCGGTGGACAGGTCCTCTTGTGTGGTCAAATCCTTTCAATCGTGGCCGAAAAGAATGGGGAGAAATCCCGATGCCATTTCCTTCGCGTGGAACATGGCCAGAGAGCGGCCATGCTCTACACAAGCAACCCAACCAACTTCGCCAACAGGAGCTCTTGGTTAGACTGTAGAATTGGCCGAAGGTGGGACTGAGTGAGAGACATTTCACCCGATTCATCCACCCACTGATAAGGGACACACTGTGTCCTCAAGCTCCTACACAACGCTAGGCAAAAGACACTGTTGCGGACGTGCGTGGGTGATCGCAATGGTTCCCAACTGCGGCCATCATCTCCGGACTTTTCTGGGGGGAGAAGTGAGGTGACTGCGGTGCATGCCGGTTGTGCCGGAGTGTGAAAGAACAGCATGCAGTTTGAAGCAAATAAGGGAGCGAGTCTCGCTTTCCAGTTGTATAACCAGCCTGTAATAGTAAAAATTTTCAAACGAACACTTGCACAAAAAAACCCAAGCACTAAACTCAACCGAGCGGAGTCAGGAATGTACGTAGCAGCATCCAATTTGGTTGGAATCGTGGGTTGAGTTCGTTCAACCCACGATTCCAGCCGAGGCAACGTTACGAGGTACCCCGTTCCGGATTTTTGAAAACGCTTTCCACCCCGTTCGAAGGATTTTGACCTCCATTCGCCCTGTATTTCGATTTTTGATCTCCATAAGCCCTGACTTTAAAACTTTGATTTCAGGACGCCCCGCAGCCAGAGTGTCGGTGACAAGGTACCCCGTCGGGTACATGGTCATTGTCCAGACATTTCCATTTTGCGACTTCAGTGTAATCTCTCAATATAAAAATGTTATTGTTATCAAACATTTTTATGAAGTAACTGTGACCTTCCAAAAAGGTGGGGGGGTGGGCGGATACATTCCACGTCATTCGGGGAGGGGGGTTCAAAAAATAAACACGCGAGCAATTCAGAGACGACACCTGACGATAAGAGGCTTTTCCATCTGTTTCTTAGGACGTGTTCCGAGAAATAGGAAAAACGCTAAAAATACCTCTGACGACTCAATATGGAAACGGGGTATATTGTGACGTTACGATACACCCCTCATGTCGGGGTATATTGTAACGGAACAATCTACCCCGCGGGCCATTGCAGGGTTTACTGTGACCAAAAAAGTAAAGACGGAGCTTTTGGGGATCAAAAAATGAAAGGGCAGGGCGACCCGCACTCAACTTTTCTGCGACGGGAGGTTTGGCGAGTTCCGTTTCTGAACGCGGGGTATCTGGATATTTTCTTCTTCCAGCCGCAACCAGCCTCACCTCATGAACTCTGAAACACCGCGGACAGGATCGAATGCCCTTCGCTGGAGTCCGTCGTTGAGGAGGCCCAACGACGCATTCCAGCGTTTACCAGCCGCACCCTATGATTGCAGAAGGTGACAAACGCCCGTTACTGCACAGTGAACGGTGAACGTTCGAATCGTTCGATCCTTTTCCGCACAAAAAGGGTGCTGAAAATGAAAGACGTTTTTTTCATTCTGAAACAAAGAGGATTGTCCTTCAATATTCCGGTTTACTCAGTCCGTGTCGTAAGCATGTACAGAAGGTGGAAAACTCCGCGGAGTTTTCTGAATGATTTTCCACGAGGATCCACGAGGAGGTTAGAACAGCAACGCAATGAAATCTGTGTACATTCCCACTTGGATTATGAAGGAGGATAGACTCTTTACCTGACAGGTTTATCTTTCAAACCAAGAGGACGACAAAGATTTCTTCCCATATAACGACGGCAACGGTATCGATAGAATCTAGTTTCAGGCTAGATTTTGCCCTCGCAGCAGTAGTTTACGCGTCCCCCAGAGCGTCAAGACCCATGTGAACACCAGCAACGCGGCTGATCGTCGCGTTCCCGACGCCGCCGTTTCCGGCAGCAAGATTGGTTGAACTGATCCCCATTTGTGTTGCATTCACCAATGGATGATAAAGGCCACGTAGCCTGCCTTTGGTCCACAAAATCTTCCAGCGCTACAATCGACAGCCCAATGGTAAAACGACAGTGACGTTCCGCATTCCTGTAGAGTGGGAGGAATGCCGAAATAAGGCCTCCTTCACACCGGCTCGTAGCAACTCGAGCCGCGTCCGATGTGCTAGGCAGATTACATCGGACGAACGGAACGAATTGCTACGGACTAACCCATCACACCGGAACGCTTAGCAATGAATTGTCACAGATTCGCCCTTGAACGAAAATCTGACAGCGTTGACCCATGTTCTGGGTTCGCACTGTCAGAAACAGGAGGGAAGTACTTTCGCGCGCCTGACCAATTGCTAGGAATTGCTACAGCCCCAAGGGTGTAGCAATTCCTAGCAACTCGCGTCGGCCGCTGAAAACGCACCAGGAAAACATTAATTTTTAAACGTGCTCATGTAGCTCGTTTGTCCGCTTTCGCCTCCTTGCGCCTCGTCAGCGAGATGACTATTATAATCGATATGTTTATCGTCGCTACCAACCTCCGGGGAATGGACGGTGGCACAGAGCCACGCTCGCTCGCCAGCGAGCGTGTATCTGAAATCAGGGAAAAAATGACAGCTCACATTCATCGCGAGAGATGGATTCACACCAATTCTGAATGAAATCCAGCGGCGGCACAGGGTGCGCCATCGAACGTGCGCATGTCTAACGTCGCGTCGTAAACTGCTCATTTGAACGCGTGCTGAAGCCCTGCTTCGCGCCAGTGAGAGGCCACTTCCACTTCATTTGGTGTGAAGGAGGCCTAAGTGTTTCGTTTCGCAGCTCATGAGCTGGTGGCTTCTCACGGATCCGAGTTATGATGGGAACACATTATTAGGGGCTCTTTGAGTCGGGCGACTTTGTAAGTCGCCCCCATTCTCGCTCCAGCATGTCTAAGACGCCCCCATTCTGAGAAAAATAACTAGATCACACCCATTCTGTAAAGCCATGGCCGGGTCGCTCCCACTTTTGGTGCTCAGGGGAATTATGGTTAGGACGCCCAGTACGGATGAAATATTATCGACGTCTTGCACCCACTTTAAAAAGTGGGGGCAAGTTGACGATAATAGTTTGTCTCGCATTCCGCTGAAAATCAGTTTCAATGTGAACCTTCCTTACATCGTTCTGGACACCAGGTCCGGCGTGTCCGCCGTCCAAACTTGCTCGCATCGTTGTTGTCGAATTTTACATGTGACGGTCTAGACATTGTATGTATGCATTATTAGGCACCGTGTTGATGTCCTGGAGGTGCGAGCATCTAGATACTGATGGAGGTTTTTTCGTTGCAACAGACGCTACAGACCAGTCGAGTGTCGCATTTTCTCCTGGCCTCCATTCTGCGCTGGCGTCAAGTAGATTTCTCCGGCCGGCATAGATTTTCATCGCCTAGACATCTTCAGCATGCAATGTGATGTTTGCGATTTCTCCATCGAGCGACTTGGATTTGCCCTGTGATGTTGGGAAAACCGTGTATCATCGGAAAGCATGTTTTCAGAAAGGACCATCGAGATGATGTTTTTAAGGACATCCAGAAGAAACAAGAAAATACAGTTCTAGCGGTCTATGACAGAAGTTCTTACCAGCAAACGCGACCTTTCATCTTTTCTTAGTCCTACATTGGATTGTTCTCAAACTTCTGCTTTCTTGGAAAGGGCGAGGTAAATAGTTAGAACGACGGCAAGAGAGAAAATCAACTAAAATCATGAGCTGGCGAGATACTAGGGCCATGCTCGTCTCTTCCGATGAACCTGTAAGCCCTGTTCCATGTAATTCAGACGATAGGTCCTTGTATTTGCAGAAACGTACGTTTGCGAGGTTCGTGACGTAAGAAAAATCGCACTACTGTAGCGAGCCGCCACTTCATCTAGATGCTAACATCGTACAAAAATCTCAGGACATCAACACGGTGCCTTAGCTTATACGGCGTCTCTTAAAGCAAAGGAAAGGTCGACCGCACAGAGTTTCCTTCACCTTTCCTGGCGATGACGAAGAAGATATTGCGATGGACGTGCGAGCATGCACAACGAAAGCTGCCCATGCTCGTACGTCCATCGCACTGCTTCGCGGATTCACTGTCAAACAGGACCCCAGAAGTCACAGGTTCGAGGTTGTGTAGGGATGCGTTTCTTTTGTTCGCGTCCCTCGACGCGAACGAACAATAAACACTCCAGCCTGATAAATAATGAAACAACATATCAAACAGCAACCAAAAATGGACATACGTGGATAAAACCTCGATGATACATCACACCGAAACACGCCCTGACTATCCACCGAACATCCGTGATCAGGTTCGCGCGAACTATGTCGGTCGACGCCCACACACAAATGCACCTACGTGCATACCACAATCAATAAACCATTGAAAAAATAAATTCCGTCGACGGCCAACGATAACAGAAATGTCACCAAAGATTTCACCTATGCAAATGAAGTAAAAGAATATGAAAACAAACTGAACATGTGAAATACATGAAAACTAATAGAACATATGTATACTTATATTTATGCATATGTATATGTATATGTATATGTATATGTTTATGTATATGTGTAGCGTACGAGGCATTTTTAGAATTAAGAATGGCGTTTAAATA
>SZWC01001653.1:31748-51254 GCA_023375785.1 Penium margaritaceum
TATATGTATATGTATATGTATATGTATATGTATATGTATATGTATATGCATGTGCATATGCATATGTATATGTATATGTATATGTATATGTTTATGTATATGTGTAGCGTACGAGGCATTTTTAGAATTAAGAATGGCGTTTAAATATAGTTCCCAACTTTCGGGGGCTCGAGACCGATGTCTCGACGACTTGAGGCCCGAAAAACAATCTCGGGCCGGAGTCTAGTTCGACTCTAGCCCGTATTCGGTCTATAGGCCGGATTTAAGGCAAGAGGAGTGCCGCGATGGAAGATCCATCGTGTCACTCCTCCTCCCCTCTAGTTGGCCGCTAGGGTCCTGTTCCCACGTGGATGTGCCACGTGGAACAATAGGGTTTTAGGTTGCATGTTTGCAAAAATGCCCTATGACGACTACGTCCATTTGTGGCGCGGTTCGTCTCACCCAAAATGGCTGAGGCGACCATTCGCTCACCCTCCTTGGACTACACTTTCTGAGGGACTACGTTTTGGGTTCAGAATTTAGTCGCAAAACAGACCACGTCTGTTACAATATGTATACGTATTGGTATATGTATATGTAAATGTGTATGGAAATTTGTATGTACATGTATATATATGTATATATTTTTTATGTTTTTATATACATTTGTATGTATTTTTTTATTTATACGCTTATTTATATGTACATGTTTACGTATATGTGTATGTGTGTGTCTATATAGATGTGTATGTATATGTTGGATAAAATGTTTCCGTCAATGCTATAATAGTCATACGTCGCGAGAAAAGGACGTCTCCCACTTTCTTCTCGTAGCGGTCTCACGTCCTGTAAGTCTTCGCGGGGTCTGGTAATGTCGGGGGTGACGGGTCATGCTGGGTGGGGGGTGGGGAGGTAGGACGCACGTACGAACTATGACTCTTCGTTCATTCGGTGTGGGGAGGGGGTGCGTCTCGTTCCTTCGGTGATGCCGCACATAAGAACGACGACATCTTAGGCCTTCGCCGACGTCGTCATACGTAAACCCAAAGCATCCAGATTTTGTTAAAATCATTGGGGCAACGTAGCCATGATTCTCATCATAGGGGCGAGTTAGGAAACTATTAAAAAATGGGGGCGAGCTAGCCAGAAGTTTTTTTAATGGGGGCGACGTAGCCAGAATTCTCAGAATGGGTCGTCTCAGACATGGTCGGCCAAAAATGGGGATGACCTGGTAATTAGCCGCTTTGAGTCTAGGTAAGAACACATCTCGAGACCGTTCCCCCAAGGAACGAAATCTACTACATTAACCAGCCGTAATTAGGCTTTCAATGCATTAGAATGCATGAAAACAAAAAACATTTAACCCACTTCAAACTGGTTGAGAATAAATAAGTGGGTACATCATAAAATCCCAAACACATCTTTCACTTCTTGGGTTTGCAAATGTGTTCAGAAGATCGACAGGTGGCCTTAAAATATTTTCAAGGACAGCTAGCAATTTCACCAACAAGGTCACAAAACACATGCAACAAAATAGGTCACGCAGCAGAAGTACCTCAAGCAACGCGTTCTGCAATGATTTTGTTGTAAATAAGGTATCATTTTGGAGAATTAGCCTTGTGAATCAAGTGAACCTTTACTCGTGCAATCATACCTACAACCATACCAAGGCAACACAAAACTAGGTGACTTAGGAGAGCTCCGCCCATCTTTGTTGCAAAAAACTTCCATGCTCACATAACTTAGAAGTGAGCAAGAGTGTATCGAGCCGGGACCTCCACAACCTGCTTTTAAGTCGTCAGAGTTCAAAGGATGGCGTTCTGAGTCCGCATCATGGGTTTACCCCCCTTCGCAAGACCGAGGGGCAATCGTCATCAACAACCAAGAGTAGAGAGACACCAATATTTCGGGCCTCCGGAGGCCCATTTCCGTTACTAACCTTACTCCTGGTTAGGGATCCAAACCGGGAGTTTTTACTTTGAACTCGTGTGTTCGCACGAGTTATTTTGTTATTTTATGTCGAAGTTTGTCCCAAACGAGCTTTGATTTACGTTTATGCCGTTCTAGCATGAAATCGTCGCGTACTAGGCACACTACCGATTTTGCGCCACGACCCTCGCATCTCTCTCGCCTCTCGTCCCTCGTCCCCCTCCCTCGTCCTTACTCGCTCACTTGCAAGGAGTTCGAGGGGGGGCGAGGGCATGAGGCCACGAGGCCTCGCCTTCGAGGCTCTCGCAGCCCCTCTGCTGCCGATCAGGATGAGGCCGCGATCGACAGCTAGCGGCTGGCTAACTGGTGGCCGGTTGGTCACTTGGCCGGTCGCCGGACGTCCAACCGGCCAGCAGCGTGCTGGCCGGTGGCCAGCAAAGTGCTGGCCGTCGACCAGCCCTCGCTGACGAGAGGAGTGGTGCGTGAGCGGCCCTCGCTTCAGCGAGGAGGGAGGGCCAAACCGATCATCTTGCTATATTCCTCCCCACTTTTAATGAACAGTCTTGGTTCATGAACAACGAGCAAGATTGTCAGTTAGTGAGTCATGAACATTGTGAAAGTAAATTAAAAACTCCAATCACCAGCTGAACATGAACACGTGCATAGCACTTGGACCTAAGCTGTAGCTGATCGATCTTCACGGCTAGCGGCCTCCCCCTTTAGGCTGGAGCGTCCGCGCGACAACCATGTTGGGCATCCCCAACCTCTTATGGTTCCAGTCCATGAGTACCGTGTTGGTTTTTGCACATCTTTCATTGTGCTCTTTTGTGTCCTCCCGGCTTGTGTACATCGGCGTGTAGATGACTGACAGCGAGACTCGACGTTGCTGGAGTGTCGTCCAGGGGAGCCGATGCATGCTGAGGCCTGCTCGCAATTCGCTGGAGCCTCCTCCCTCCGGCGACGTGCTTAGCTCCATCGGCAGGCCTCCTCGGCGGTCGGGCCGTCGGCGGTCACTGCCACTGCAGATGTTGTGTGCATGAACCCAGCGCTGTTTTTGACTATGCCATTGCGTCTATAGCGTCATGCTCTGCCTAGGGTCCATGTCGCTTTCTGCGTGACACTATTTAGCATCATGGACCGTCGTAGGCAATGCCTGGGTTCGGGCAGCCATAACTCTTTGATGCTATTATTTTAGCTAATTCTGACCGCATGACTGCGTTCGTAGCATTGGTATTATGGTATGGTCCAGTTTTTAGGCAAAACGGGCGACGCTTGGGTTTTGGGCTATCGGGCGTCTGGCAGGGCTCACAGAGAAAACCCTGCTTGCGAGAACATAGGTCTAGGACTATTTTCTAATTGGCTGGTAAGCTGAGTAACAAGTTCTACACTAGTGGGGGGGTAGAACTTGGAGGGGTCTCCCATTGTTACTTATTCTTCATTCCAGTCAGTCACTTTTAGTTTTCAGTTGCTTTCTCGTACTAACACTAGCGCGCGCATTTCTGAGTAACAAACCCAGAGCTTCCAGACTTGGACTCAAGAGCAGCAGACTGAGGGGGCATCAGACTTAAGCAACGAGTGTTACTACCCCAACCTGCTCCCTAGCATTTCCATTTTGGTATCAGAGCCAGAGCGTAGCAACAACAACATAAGACTGGCGTACAAATGCGAGACAACGCCAACGGACCCCCATATGCGCAAGTGAAGGGGAAATGCTGTCGGAATTTCGTTGGTAGCATTGACCCGCCTGGTGGCAGCGTCAGATTTTTTCCCAGGGCCACTGGGCCAGGGGAAATGCTGCTGAATGTTTTTGGCAGCACTGACCCTCACGCGTGACGCGAGGAGGTGAGTGGCAGGTCATGTGCGACACCTGCGAGCAATGATGCACGCGGCAATATCATCCAGGTGCAGTGACTGTCACCAGCAAGCAATAGTAGCAGCCTGTAGTAGCAGCAACGCCAGGCAATAGCAGCGAGCAGTGGTAGTAGCAGCCAACAACAGCTGCATGCAGTAGCAGCAGCTACGTGTAGCACCAGCAGCCGACAGTAGTAGTAGCTTGCAACAGCCTACAACAGCACCAGCCCGCAGCAGCAAGCAACAGTGGCGGCCAGCAGTAGCAGCCCGTAATAGTAGTAACAACGAGCAACAGTGGTAGCAAGCAGCAACTGTAGTTGCGATCAGCAGTAGCAGCAGGTTGCAGCAGCTGTAGCAGCAAGCTCCAACAGCAGCCAGCTATAGCAGCAGTAGTGAGCAGCCACCAGCAACAGCCAGTAGCGACTGCTGCTCCTCGTAGCCCGTAGCTCGCCTCGAGCGACGGGCTGCTGGTAGCGAGCCCGCTGCTCACAGGAAGCAGCGGACTGCTAGCAATGTGCAACGAGCTCACTGCCCGCAGGCCGCTGCCCACAACGAGCAGCAAAGCCCGCGGTGACAGACGAAAGAAAAAAAACAGAAAAGAATCCATCACCCCACCAGCGCCTCTATCGTGGGTGTAGTAGCTGCCATTGCTGCTGTAGCAGCCACAACAGCTGTAGTAGCATGCAGTAATAGTAGTAGTTGTTGTTGCAACAGTAGCAGTAGTAGTAGTAGTAGCAGCCAACAACAGTAGCTCGTAGTAGCAGTAGTAGCAGCAGCAGCCCACAGGCCTCGTTGTCGGTACCTCTGACCCCCTGACTCCCATTTAGCAACAGCTTGCCGTCCTGACACAGCAGCTCGTAGCATTGCAACCACTGGCCTCATAGACTGCCACCAGTGCCCCTTTGCCATTCATTCCTCCTGGGCACACCACCCCTGTTGTGTCCGCTGCCACGCACCACCTAGAGCAGCAGCAGACTCAGCAACAGCGACAGACAGTGACCGCCGTCCTTGGTCCCACTCTGGGCATAGGCCGCAGGCAAAAGGACTTAGAGACACCGCCCCCGCCGCTTCAGGCCGGCGAGCAGTTCCGGAGCTGGGAGCTCAGCTTCCACATCTGGGCGTAGGGTGAGGGTCTGTGGGCATACTACATCCTCCCGTACGACTCCACCCATGCCGACCAGCTGTATGACGCCGCTCGCGCCATATGTGCCCTCGTCCCCGTCGCTCCTCCGGCTTCCCGCCTGGCCCTAGAGCCCTTTCTTGGTGACTTTACCACTGGAGGTACCTCAGACCTAGCAGCCGCGTGGCACGTCCTCACTCTTCCCCATCGCTTGTCCAGCAACATTGAGACCAGCCGTCTGCTGCTGGAGTTCAACTCCCTGCACATGGGGGAGACCGAGTCAGTCACCGTGTACTGGCAACAAGCTGAGGACATCCTACGCCGCCTAGGCACCTCCGCTCAACCCCCTCTGGCCGCACTCCTCACCATCAAGCGCGGTGCCACCAGCGCGTACGCGGACATCTTCGTCCACTACTCTCAGATCGTCTCCACCATGGCGGCCCAAGACACCCTCATGCCCTGGGCATACGAGCTCTTCCTCATGATTGAGGAAGCTCACCTGGAGTCTTGTCTCCAGCACTTAGAGGCCCTCGCCTCCCTGCCATGGCTACCGTGGCAGTCGCTTCTCTTGTAGCCACTTCTTTCTCCACCAGCTCCTCGTCGCCGGGGAAGAAGAAGCGTCGGAGAAGGGCAAGGGTCAGCAACAGCAGCAGCAGCAATCGACTCGATCCAACAGTTGCTCGGTCTGCCACAACTGTGGCCAGCCAGGGCACATGTGGTACACCTACCCACTCGGCTAGACGAGGCACGCGTGATCGCCACCTTGCGTCACCAGCGGGAGCGCCGTCTCGCCTCTGCCGCCGTATATGTTGCCACCCCAGACGCCTCGACCCCGTCCAGCGGCTCCAGTCCTCCGACCGCGACACCGGTCCCCTAGATGCCAGCTCCTCAGCATCCGCTTCCGCAGCCGTCGGCGTCTCCGTTCCCTTCACCAGGACAGTCCTCCTTCTATCCGGGCTCATGCGCCATCACTCCGCACTCCGTCTCCACTCCCGGGCCGTTCACGCGCGAGCGTCAGCTAGAGTAGTTCATTGCGCTTCAACTCGACCTGTCTTGCCCTCCCCCCCAGGGAAGTGCAAGTTGCATCACCTCCTGCTCACCCCAATTACCTTGCATGACTGAGCTTGAGCTACGGTCGTATCCCACTTCCTCGTCTGTCTCGTTGTCCCCTGTGATCTACTATGTCCCTTTTTAAGACAACGTCACGTGGCTTGATAATTGGCAGTCTCGGTTCCTGTCCCCTTCCACCGCGTCCGCTTCTCTCCCTTGCTGCCATGTGACTGTCAGTGATCCGATGACACCGGTCCAGGACCCTGTCGAGACCTGGATTATCGACCCCGGAACCACGCATCGCATGACGGCCTCTCGCAAGGCCTTTAGTATGCTTGGTCCTGTTGGCAATGTCTCTGGGGTCCGGACGGGCTCCGAACAGGTGTTACTTGTCCGCGGCGTTTGCATCGTTCGTTTCATGATAGGTGATATCTTCTTGACCGATGTCCTTTTTTTCCTATGTCTTGAGCTCAGCTTTCTGTCCGTTACTACCCTTGACCGCATGAGCATGGACGTTGTGCACTCGCGTGGTGTTGGCACTGTGTCGTTACGTCCGTCCGGTCTTGTCGTTTTGCATGCTACCGCCCGTGGCAACCTGTGGCACGTCTCTCGTCTGTCCTGCTCTCCTTCCATCCCCCCTCGTCCGCTGCCACGGGCCATGTGTTCGTCACCAGCACGCTCTCGATACAGCACACCCAACTCCTGCACTGCCGCCTTTGCCACGTCCATTCTTCTGCGGTAGAATACATGCTCTGTACCCAGCCAGCCAAGAGCCTTGACCTGGAGACTTTCCCTCTTCCGTGCCCCACAGAGTGCGTTCATTGCGCTCAGGGAAAGATGCACCGGTCCACATATCCTCTGTCCTCCTCCCGTGCATCCGCCCCTCTAGACCTGGTCCATTCTGATGTCATGGGTCCTCTCCATACCGAGTCTGTCGGAGAGCACGGCCACTATGTCCTCACCCTCACGGACGACAACTCTCGCTACCACTGGGTCTTTTGCCTTTGGTAGAAGAGCGATGTCGCTCATGCCATTCACGACTGCATTGTCCTTGCGGAGCGCGAGTGTGGTTGATCTCTTTGCCGCTCTCGCTCCGATCGCGGAGGTGAGTACATGGACGAGACCACAACTTTCCTCGCCTCCCGCGGTATCTACCACGAGACGTCCGCGCCTTACACGCCTGCCCAGAATGGCGTCTCCGAGCGGTGGAACCGTACTATGGATGACGCCATCTGCACCATGCGGGTTGAGTCTGGCTTCTCTGATGGCTTCTATTTTAAAGCCATGGCTTACATGACGTGGGTCTGGAACCGAACTCCCCATGGACCCCTTCCCCGCCAGTTGATGCCGTACTAGCACTGGTGCGATCAACGAGCCGACCTCCACCCTGCTCGTGTCTAGAGCTGAGTGGCCATTGTGTGGCTATCCGTCCCGCAGTAGGGTGGTAAGCTCGCCCCCCGCTTCCTTGTACCATTCTTGGTGCCTCTCGTCAGTCCAAGGCTTGGCGCTTCTGGGATCCCTCCCGACACTGCATTGTCGAGTCTCGCGATGCCCTCTTTATTCAGGAGTTGGTTTTGCGCGATCTCGTTCACTCCGGCTCGTCAGTGTCCCTCCCGTTGTGTGGGGGAGTGGTGAGTCTGTCCAACGTCCTGCCGCTCCGGGAGGCACATCACTTCGTTCCTCCGAGCTAGCAGCCCCCGTCGCGCCCGCTGGCCCCTCCGAGCCAGCAGCCCCAGTCTCGCCCGTTGGCCCCTCCGAGCCAGCAGCCCCAGTTGCGCCCGCTGGCTCCTCCAGGCCGGTTGTCTTGGTTGCGCCTGCTGGCCCCTCTGAGCCAACAGCCCCAGTCGCGTCCACTGGTTGCTTTGGGCCAGCCGCCCCACTTGCGTCCACTGGTTCCTCTGGGCCAGCCGCCCCAGTCGCGTCCACCGATTCCTCTAGGCCAGCCGCCCGAGTCGCGCCCGCTGGCCCCTCCGGGCCGGCGGACCCAGTCGCGTCCACTGGCCCCTCCGAGCCAGTAGCCCCAGTCACGTCCGCTGGTCCCTACGGGCCAGCAACCACGTCCGCCTCCGTCTACCCATCAGACTCGATGCCATCTCCTGCCTTGCTGCGCTACACGCGTGGCCCAGGCGGCAGCCTCCGACCTAGACCATCAGTGAGCGCGTAGACTGCAGCACCTCGTCCATTGGCGTCCCGGCTCCCTGACACTCCACGTATCTCTTCCACTCCTACGGTCAGGAGTGGGGACCCTAGCACTAAGGCCCTCGGCCTGACCACTTCGGCTATCATTGCACACCTTCATCCTGGCTTTGCACTAGGCTACGCCATGCTTCATCACGAGCATCGGCATGCAATCATGGCTGCACTCGCACGCGTCCCACCTGGAGCTCAAGATGCACACGCTCTTTCAGTCCGCTCCATTACACGTCAGGAGGATCCAGCCATCCTACGCAAGGCTCGAGCCCCTGCTGAGGCCGCACACTGGGATGATGCCTGCGTTGACGAGCTCACTGCTATCCAGTAGCACCACGTGTATGACCTCGTCAACCTCCCTCCAGGTCGGAAGGCCATCGGTGCCAAGTGGGTCTTTTGACACAAATGGAAGCCCGACGGTTCTTTGGACAAGTACAAGGCCCGCCTCACAGCAAAGGGGCTTGCTCATGTCCCTGGGGTCGATTACGACCAGATCATTGCCCCAGTTGGGCGGTTCTCTACGAGCCGGGCGCTCTTCAGCCGGGTTGCTCGGCATGGGTGGGAGCTGCATCAGATGGACATGAGCAACGCCTTTCTCCATGGTTCAATGGAGGGTGAGGAGCTCTACATGGTGCAGCCTCCGGGCTTCGATGACGGCACTGGGAGAGTCTGGCGGCTGCGGAAGGCCCTCTACGGCCTGAAGCAGTCGCCTCGGTGCTGGAACCAGGAGATCAGCAGCATGCTCCTTCGCGACGGCCTTTAGCGTAGCACCGCTGACTTCGCACTGCTCGTCAGCTCGTGAGGCCAGACCCTCGCCACTGTCATGGTCTATGTCGATGATCTCCTCATTGCGTCACTAGACATGGGTGCCATCCAGCGATCCAAGTAATACGCTACGTCATCTCGACTCCTCGGCGAGGTCTCATGTTCCACCGCCAGTCGTCTGTGGTCGCGGTGGGCTACACCGATAGTGACTGGGCCGGCAGTCCAGACGGTAAGAGTCGCACTGGCTGGATTTTCCTGATTGGCAGCACGGATGTATCCTGGCACAGTGGCAAGCAGGGGTGCATTGCACGTAGCAGTGCTGAAGCTGAGTACGTGGCCCTTGGCTCATGCGCGTGTGAGAATGTGTGGTTGCATCGTCTATTGTCCGAGTTGCGTCAGTTTGTCACATCCATCACGTTGCATTGTGACAATGAGAGTGCCATGGCCATCGCCGACAATGACGGCGTGCATCACACACTCACAAAGCACATCAACGTTGAGTATCAATATGTACGTTCATTGTTGCATGACGGCAGTGTTAGCATTGTGTGGGTTGAGACAACACGGCAGATGGCTGACTTCTTGACCAAGGCACTGAAGCACGACTCGTTCAAGAAGGCTGTGAGTTCGGTTGGCGTGGGTCCATGAGTGGATCTCTTTGTCCCTGCCTGCCTCTTTGTGTGCCCTGGGGGAGTCTGGTTGCTGACTGTGTCTCTGTCCGTCCATGTGCACTACGCCTGTGAGTCATGGGGGAGTGTTGGTTTTTTTGCGCATCTCTCATTGTGCTCTCTAATGTCCTCCCGGCTTGTGTACATCGGTATGCAGATGACTGACGGTGAGACTCGACATTGCTGGAGTGTCGTCCTGTGGAGCCGACGCACGCTGAGGCCTACTCGCAGTTCGTTGGAGCCTCCTCCCTCCTGCGACATGCTCAGCTCCATCGGCAGGCCTCCTCGGTGGTTGGGCCGCCGGTGGTCACTGCCACCGTAGATGCTGTCTGCATGCACCCAGCGCTGTTTCTGACTGTGCCATTTCGTCTGCAGCGTCATGCTCTGCCTAGGGTCCATGTTGCTTGCTGTGTGACACTGTTTGGCATCATGGACCATCGTAGGCAATGCCTGGGTTCGGACAGTCATAACTCTTTGCTGCTATTTTTCTAGCTGATTTTGACCACATGACTGCGTTTGCAGCGTCAGTATTATGGTATGGTCCAGGTTTTAGGCAAAACGGACGACGCCCGGGTTCTAGGCTGTCGGGCGTCTGGCAGGGCTCACCGAGAAAACCATGCCTGCCAGAAAATAGGTCTAGGACTATTTTCTGATTGGCTGGTTAGCTGAGTAACAAGTTCTACACTAGTGGGGGGGAGCTAGAACTTGGAGGGGTCTCCCATTGTTGCTTATTCTTCATTCCTAATCAATCACTTTCAGTTTTCAGCTGCTTTCTGGCGCTAACACTGGCGTGCTCATTTATGAGTAACAAATCCAGAGCTTCCAGACTTGGACTCTAGAGCAGCAGACTGAGGGGACAGTAGACTTAAGCGACGAGCGTGGAAACGCGCACGCTGCATCAACAACGCCGCTGCCCCAACGTGCTGTCTAGCATTTTCATGTTACCGCCCTACAGGAATGTTGTTCACTTTTTCTGCGTTTAGGTGGTGTTTCCTGACACGCGTCAATATGTGTGAGCTGCCAGCTTGCTCCAATACTCGTTGACCACCCCCATGGGCAACCGGCTCTCATGATTTATGTTCAGGTCCATACCCGGCACAATGAACAAAGTATTCCCTAACAACTCGCAACTGGAGAGTACGCTCTCGGTGTTGGATTAGACGAAGAACCTCGTACTGGCCGTTAGTAGCAAGGACTGATGGCGGTGGCTGAATGGTTCCCTCTATTGTGTATGGACCCAACAGGCTCACATGAAGCACGTAATGTATCTTCATGCTCGGCGGAAGCAGCAATCGGTATGCCACTGGCCCGATACGTGCAATGATGGGAAACGACCCAATCCACTTTTGTAGAAGTTTTTGTGCCTCTGGCGACTTCAGCCGAAGATTCTTAGTGCAAAACAACACTCTGTCACCGATGTCAAACGAGACTTCATAGCGACTTTTATCGGCATATGTCTTTTGTCCTTGCTAAGCAGATTGAAGGTGACCCTTTACCTCTTGGAACAAGGAGTATATGCGATGCGCTCGATAAATGCTTTAGCAAAAAGAACATGTTCTCTTGTACTTGCACTCTTCATGAATAAAAAGGGCACCGCAAGATGCCGACCATTGTTCAACACAAATGGTATGAAATGTGTAAACTCGTTCACCGAGTTATTCACCGCAAACTCTGCCGGTGCTAGAAATCCATCCCAATCATTCATGGCAGGGTCCACGTACATGCAGAATATTTATTCCAGAGTGTGATTCATGCGCTCCGTTTGTCTGTCAGTTCCAGGGTGAAAAGCTGTCGACATTTACGACTTGCTACCGAAATACTCGTGTATTCTTTGCCAGAACATACGAGGAAGTTTTTTTATCTTCATCGGAGATAATAGGCAGTGGCAAGCCGTGGTGATTTACGACACCCTCAAAGAAGAGACAAGTGGTCTCCTTTGCGTTCACATCAGTGGTTGTAGGAATGAAATTTGAAATTTGAAATGTCGAAATATTTTTCAACATCTAGTATTGCATCATGGCCACGAGCCATGTCAGGAAGACTAGTAATGAATTCCATGCTTACGGACATCGACACTCCATCCTGGCCACCAATTCCGGTCTGAGAGTGCTTGTCTGGTTTTTCGAGGTCCCACATAACATGCAGCCGGCGGGTAGTGGAAATGGGAGATAATATTTCCTTGAAGGTCTCCCGAGTCTGGCACAACAACATGTTCACCGTGCCAAAAGATTCATGTGGCTTCCACCAATGCGTACTCGTCTAGATTCTGAGAGTCTTGAAACCAAGAATCCACATAGTATCCCATCCGGATTCTATTAACAAAGCCGTTGTAGTGGATAATCTTTCAAGGTGGTTGTCGCAGAGGTGCATGGGGCTCTGGTGTTTGTACGGTTACCATCACAATGGCCATAAAACACCCACCAACCTCGGTGGTTACTTTTATTTCCACAGGCTTTTGGCTTAGTGGATTGGCCACATTGATGCGTCCTGGCCGATATTCCAAAGTGAATGAGAATCATCTCAGACATTTGCTCCAACGCGCCTGTCATCTTGATAGGTTCAGTTGCATTTGGAAAACACCAATTGGTTATGGTTGGTCACTATCGTCACACCCCCTTCAGCACCCTCGAGATAGCAGTGCCACATCTTGAAAGCGTGTACTATCGGAAGGAGCTCTGGATCTCAATTCGTGTACCGTGTTTCCACGAGGATGAGCTTCTAGCTCTCATACAAAACTGGGTGACTATTCTGCATGAGGACGGCTCCGAGTCCTACTACCGATGCATCACATCGAACCTCCCACGGTTGTGATGGATCAGGAAGAGCTAGGACGGGTGCTGTAGATAGAAGTTTTTTGACTTTGATAAAAAGTTTTCTGACAATCAGATGTCCATTCCCAGTGCACGTCTTTTTGAGTGAGCCTAGTTAGCGGTGCTACCAGGGTCGAATATCCTTGCATAAACCGTCGAAAGTAGTTTGCAAGGCTGAGGATAGACCGAATCTGCCCAACAATTTCTGGGCGTGGCCAGTCTACAACGGTCTGGACCTTTCGTGGGTCGACACGGATGCCGTCCTTGCCAACGATGTGTCCAAGGTATTCGAGCTCATCTTGTGCAAACTTGCACTTGCTAACTTTCTCATAAAACTTCTATTCCCAAAGGATTGTGAGGACTTTGCACAGATGTTCTATATGCTCTTCCATTGATTTAGAGAAAACCAGGATGTCGTCCAGGTAAACCAAGACAAACTAACCGAGTTGCTTGGCGAACGTTTGGTTCATTTCTCCTTGGAAGGTTGCCAGGGCGTTTGTAAGCCGAAGCATAACACTCGAAACTGATAGTGTCCCATGTGTGTTCAAAACGCGGTTTTGAGCACATCATCTTCCGTGATATGATTTGATGGTACCCTTGAGTCAAATCCAAGGAAAAACATATTTTTGTCCCTTGGATTTGGAAAAAGGTCATTAATGTGCGGTAAGGGAAATGGATTTTTCACCATCAACCTGTTCAACGCTCGGTAATTCACGCACATGCGTAAACCACCGTCTTTTTTGTTCACAAAAGGATCGGCGTACCATACCGCGAGCTACTTGGCTCGATCCACCTTTTTGCAAGGTACTCTTTGATTTGGCATGTGGCCTCTCACATTTCTGCTAGACAAAGGCGATGTATGGGTCTGAACGGAGGAGTCACCTCTGGTTGCAATGGAATCGTGTGGCCCAAGTGTCGTTTTGGTAGAAGCCTAGCAGGTGGGTCTTAGAATACATCCAAGAACTCCACCACTAAATATTTGATCTCTTGTGGCCTTTCTTCCTTCACGTCGTTCTCCAGTTTCTACAGCTGATCCAAGAAGTATTGACAACCTTGTTGAATACATCTTTGACCTGCATCGCACACAAGCTGGCATGGACTTTGAGTCGGGCCTGTGACAATTTTGTACTCAGAATCAACGTAAAGCGATACTGTCCTTTTCAGAGGATCAAACGCTTTGATCCAAATCACATAAGAGCCTTGCTTACACGGAGTAAGGGATCGCCTAGCACCACGTCAAATGGGTCAAGAAGATTGAGTACCTTTAACGTGACACTCTGTGTGTACCCTTGAATACAAATTTTTGCTTTACAGGTATCGATCACAGGTACTATACTATTGTCACCAACGACAACTGCGCCATTCAATGGCTCGTACTTCAATCCAACCTATCAAGTAACGCCAAGGCTAATAAAGGAGTCATCGCCTCAAGCGTCAGCAAGTACGTTCAAGGGGGCATTAGCTAGGTGTCCTTTGCACTGCATCGTCATGTCACCTCCACTCCTCCGAGTGAACAGACTCGCCGATGGCAAGCCGAATTTGTGATAAACACGGAATCTAGACAGTGGAAGTTGCAGCTCCCATGATTAATCTACTCGAGTCCACATCTTATGGACACGTGTGAATTCGGCTAGCACCTTCCAGTCTTTAAATTTTACTTGGTCAAAATCGTTGACTCAAGGTACCGCAAACGTGATTGAACTCATCACTTTGAGGGCGTTTGCTTCAATCTCTATGTTACAAAACTCTTGCACAGTGGTTGGTGTTGCCACCACTAAGCAGGTTCAGTCATGCATCTCGTCCAGTGATGCAAGATTTCATGGGCAATGTCGATCCGCAAGTGCAGAATGAGGTTCAATGAGGGGAAAAAACAATAGAGAAATTTGAACACGTCAAAAACTCAAATTGTTTAACTCTTTTCATCTGAATTTTTTAACCCACACTCATGATCCAGTTTTACCCCTGAGTGGTCCCCACTAACGTCACTTAGGGGTGGAAAAAACCCGTACCATGCCCCTATCTGTTTCCACGGCCGGGTCCATTGCCGAGACTGTGACCCTGTCCATGGCCATGTCCGCGACCTCCTGCTACAACATCCCCACGAGGTGTTGTTACTATGGCTAATGTCGCGGCCTCTTGTCCACCACAAGCAACCTTAGGGCACTGAGCTGTAAAGTGGCCCGGCTGCATGCAGTTGTGGCAGAGTTCGTCACGGAAGGCTTTGTTGCGACACTCACCTGCCGCCCGCAGCTCGTCATTCTCGTGGCTACACTTGTGGTTTGGGGTCTTGTGTCCGCCAATCTTCTTGATTGGAGGGTTTGCGGGCTGTTTGCCTTTGACCCCGCCCTGCTGTCTGAATGCTCCTCCAGTCCCCGCAGCGTCCATGTGCATGTCGCGACCTTGATGTGCACACGCGTTTGGTCGTGCATCCAAGTAGTGCTTCGAGTCCGCCGAACTCACTTCAATCATGTTGTCCCACAATACCTTCCAACTTGTCCAAGCCTGGCCGGTTGCCGTTGTGGTGGTATTTTCCTTTAGCTTCTTGCTGGCAAGACCGTCATGCAAGTACTATAGGAGCATACACTCCGGGTACTTGAAGGTCTGAGTCCCATCACCCTTGGTGAAGTTTTCGACTTCCTCTACGAGTGTGGTGAACTTGTTCAAGTAGGCTTCAAGCGAGCTACCTAACTGCCAAAAATCCTTGATCTTATGGAAGGCGCGTTACGCCTACTCACGCTGGATGCACTTCTTACGCATGATCGCGCAGAAGGCCGCCCACGGCATGGACTGTCTCTCTAGGTACAGCTACTACGAAGTCCACTCCTTGAGCACATACTTGAAGGGCTTGTCTTCAAGCCGCGTTGTGGCAAGGTCGCCCCACTGACTGAGTGGAGCCTTGTGGACACGTAGAACATGCACCATGCGATTCAGCCAATCGGTTAGCTTCACGTCCTTTTGGAAGAACTCCACACTGTGGAGGAAGGACGTGTTCATGACTGGCATCGAAGTTGTCAAAGTAGGCAACTTGTCGCTATGAGCGGCAATGACATCAGTAGCTTCGGCACGCTGCACTTGCTGTTGCATCCGCACTTGGGTCACGCTCTGTAACGCCTTGTTGAGATCGTTGCATTGACGGCTTGCCTCATGATCGGCCAGGCGCTGCAACTGGCAATCACGGTCGAGGTCCGTGATGCTCTGCCCGACGTGGGCCAGTAGGTTGGCGAATGTAAACTTGAGCTCTGATGTCGTCAGAGCATCGACGTTAGCCTCCAGGGCCTCGCGTTGTCTGTGCACTTTTATCCACCACCGGAGGGTACAGTTTGCGTATACGCCTCCAAGAAGTCCCACCTTCCGTATGAGGTCGTCGTCAGCGAAAACGCTCGAGTGGACACTAGTCTGCCCCACTGCGACCACATCGTAGGAAGGGAGGTCCGCCCCCAGTCCTCCGGATGGTGATCTTGAGTCGGCTTGCCGTCTTGACGGCCAACTCGGCCAGCCTTCGACGGTCATTGCGAATTACCTTCGTGGCGATATCGCCCGGCTCGTCCTTGCGGGGACTTCCTACGTGGCTGCTTTTGGCGCCTTTGCTGCTCTCAATAGTCTCAATGCTGTCGGTAGCTTCAGGCAATGCAGCGAGCACCTTGCCCTTCTTGAGCGATCAGCTCGAGTTTACCGCACGGTAATGGTGATGATCGTGATCCTCGTTGCCATCGCCATCGTCGACATTGTGCTCTTCATCGGGGTCCATGTTCGGGTGATCCTTGTCCAGTGCGTCGTCCATTGCATGGGGATCACCCACGTGCGTATCAACGTGCTCGTTGGGCACTTTTCTAGCCTCCACACACCTCTCGGTGTCGTCGAGGTTGACGCCGGTTGTTTTTGGCGGTACGCTTGTCTTTTGTTTGGCAACCGTGCTCGCAAAGTTGGCTCCCAAAATTTGGAGTCTGCCAAGGGCGTGCGTTGGGGCCGTCACCACCTTGCCCTTGTTGCTCTTGGATGGCCTGGCACTTACCAACTTGTCGCCCGTGTGATGAGCACGTGAAGACCGTTGTGGGGATCATCCCACAACTTCGTGGAGGAATTGCCTCCCACAATCTCCTTGCTCTCATGATCAGTGAGGCAATTATAAATTTGATTTCTATTTTCCTAGGCCGCCTCGATCGGTACAAGGGCGTGGATTTTGAAACTAGTCTTCCTAAGCCATGACTCATGGCAAATGGTAGTGAGTGTAATATAGGAAAACAGAAAATTACAGTACAAGGAAATGACAAGGGCTGTGAGTTTCACTCGTAAAACAAGAGCAAAGAGTGACAAGAGGAATTCTAAAAATTCCTATCAAGTTTTTTACTCTTTCTTCTACCTCCTTGTCTTCCTCTTGTCTTCTTGTCTTCACTGGCCTTCTCTTCACGCCCCTTGATGCCTCTCGTGTTCTTGAGCGGCGTCTCCTGTGAGCAGGCGGTGTTGGAATGCGATGAAAAGCCTTCAAGGTGACACCCTCCTTCTTTTAAGGGTACTCTCAGGCCGTGAGAATCCCTAATCTTGGAAGAGGGTGCTGACCCAATTTTGCATGAGTGAGAGAGGAAGGAGTCTTGAAAAGAGGGGAAAACTTGGTGGTTTGGGGGTAGGTACTCCCCACCCTGTCCCACAAAAATTCTCCTAGCTCCCTGGAAGTGAGGAGAGACTTGAGGGAAGAGGCTCCACCAAGTAGAGCTCTTCTTCAACTCTCAATCACAAATTTACATCACTTGAATGCGGTAAGTGTAGGCGTGGTAATCCCTTATGGCATTTCTGCTACTGCTTGTAGCTACCGGTGGTGTTTTATATATGACGTAGCCACTGTTTCTATCAGACCCTTAGTCGTAGGGTTCGTCTGGCTCTGAGAACCACCGTAACATGCCGGAACCTCCAACTCTTGTTCTGAAGTCGTTATCGGAGTTCACAGAATGGCTTTCTCAGTCTGCATCAGGGGTTTACCCCCTTCGCGAGACTGAGGGGCAATCTTCATGAATGACCCTGAGCAGGGAGACTTGAATACTTCGAGTCTCTGGAGGCCCATTTCCGTTATTAACCTTACCACCGGTTTTGGGATCCAAACCGGGGTTTTCTACTTTGAACTCATGTGTTTGCACGAGTTATTCTGTTATTTTATGTCGAAGTTCGTCCCAAACAAAGTTCGATTTACGTTTTTGCCATTGTGGTATGAAATTGTTGCGTGCAAGACACGCTAGCGATTTCACAGTAGGACCCTCGCATCTCTATTACCTCTCGTCTCTCGTCCCCCTCCCTCGTCCTCGCTCGCTCTCTTATGGGGAGGACAAGCGGGGGCGAGGGCACGAGGCCACGAGGCCTCGTCCTCAAGGCCCTCGCGGCCCCTCAACCACCGATCGGGATGAGGCCGCGATCGGCGGCTGGCGACTGGCCGGTCACTTGGCCAGCCGCCGGCCGTCCGCCGAGTTGACCGGTGGCCAGCGAAGTGCTGGCCATCGGCCAGCCCTCGCTGATGCAAGGGGTAGTGTGCAACCACCCCCCTCTTCAGCAAGGAAGGAGGGCCAAACCAGCCCTCCCGCTACAAAGAGGGTTGCATTGAATAAAATCCGACTCACTACTTTCTAGCCATAACCTACAACTAAGGCGGACTCGTTGCAAATATTTTGGACCTTCCACTGGTTCACCATGGTCGTGACTCGTAATGTGCCAGTTCTACCCACTCCTATGCGTTTCCGCCCACTCCATTCCTATATCAATGGAAACGAATGTCGTAAAAGCAAGTCACAATGATTAGCCCCAATCACGTCATCTTGTGTGGTCAACATCATAGGGGGTTTGTATAACCTTTTCATGCATGATAAATAATCAAGTATACATTGGAGAGGTGCTTTGTCCTATTGTTCTCGTAACAAATATATGAAATGATGACACTTCAAATCATGTGTGCAGGCAGAGAAACATTTTGCGACATTTTTAGCGATATACAACACGCCCCGTCAAGCGCGCAAGGACAACATCTTGATTTTCCTTTTCTAGATTTGGATGGACATGCAAGTTGGTACTTGGGAATTGGACGTGGCTGTAAATGGTTTCCGTTCACGGCATGTTATGCATTCAAGGCATGGACATTGGAAGGCTTTACTTGACTACATCAGTCTTGGTTTTGAATGATAATTTCCATGGTCTTCAAGAGTTACTCCCAGTCATCCGGCCTTCAAGAAATGAAAAGGTTATAGGTCATCCCATGTCCCTAAATTTGGAGTACAAGGGACTGGTAAAGGTGGACTTGCTATTGACATCGTTAAGAGCTCATAAGCAACTGTAATCTTCCAAGAATACCTAATCTTCAAACAAACAATTCCCAACTTACCACCCAACACAAAAATCAGACAAAAATAAGATATGCACAAAATGCACGGGAATGAAATCACCATCAAATTTTCCATGTAAATCTTTAGAGGAATTGTTATCAAATAGTGAAGGTAATGAAAGTCAAACATTCGTGAAGGTGAACATGTCACATATCACATTGTGTTTCAGTCACCACCAATACGAATAACTCTGCAATTGACAATTTCTATGCAAATCACTCAACATTCTCGTCACAACCATGGCTGGCAACTGGATAAACAGAACCTGAAGTCATATTTTAACAGATATAGGTTTTGTAAATTTCACGTGGTGAAAGAATTTCTTTCAACCCAATATAGATAATAAACATTAACTAATGACTTAAGAGTGGGAATTTTCTATAAAAATGTCAACTAAAATCCATTAAGTTGAAATCATGAAAGGGTATATGTATGGGACATTCCTTGATATCATGAATTAAGACACATCGTGGAACTTTAATAAAAGAGTGGAAGTTATGGTGCATTATGTACATGAATGGTCAAACATCCAAAATACAGCGACAATGATGAATCATGGAGATGGAAAACCTTGGTGCACTTAAACATATGTACAAACAAAATGATTTTTCAGCCACATTACAGTCATTTCAATGAAACATGTTACAAAATGAAGGCTGAGATGAGAGAGGAAGAGAGAGAGAGAGAGAGAGAGAGAGAGAGAGAGAGAGAGAGAGAGAGAGAGAGAGAGAGAGAGAGAGAGAGAGAGAGAGAGAGAGAGAGAGAGAGAGAGAGAGAGAGAGAGA
>SZWC01001653.1:57518-99201 GCA_023375785.1 Penium margaritaceum
CACACGCACACACACACACACACACACACACACACACACATACACACACACACACACACACACACACACACACACACACACACATACACACACAAGACTGACGAGCCCGTCAGCTGGTGGACTCGAGATAGCAAAAAGCTACAGAGCAGTATTTTGCCGGCTAAGAGCTCAGGCGACAGTGTGTAGAACGGCTCCCGTGCCCACGTGGCTTCGTACCTGCGTGGACGGCCCTCGAGACAGCATGTGTGACTGCTGATATAGCTACTGGTACTAGTGGGACTGTAGCTATTGTTGCTGATTTTGCTGGTCCTGTTGTAGCTATTGTTGTTGTAGCTGCTATTAGTGCAGCAATTGTTACTGCTATTGCTGTAGTTGTTGTTGCAAATGCCACTGATGTTGCTGTTGCTATGGCTGCAATATGCATATGCAATACAATTAATAGGATTGACGCTGCCGCCGTTGCATCTATTGCTGATTTTGCTGTTGCCGTTGGTATTGTTGATAGTAGTTGTGCCTTCCTGAGACAAAGGGAGCCAGATAAAGCTGCTCTTGTGGTGACAGGTGCTGATGCTACGAATGTGGCCTAAGACGTCACCAGGACCGCTTCATGTCGTTGCCAAGAAGACAACCACGATGAGGAAAACTGCCAAACATAATTTGGCAGCATTTCACCTCTGGCTCTGCGGGAGGACTATGCGACACGAGCCCTCAGCTTAGGGCCTCCACTTTACCAAGACCTGTATGTCCCACCCAGCCTAGCTGAGCACAGTCCAGATGCTTTTGTTGTTGCTATGAGAAAGAGGTTGTGTATCTCTATTCCTCTAATACCATGAGGGAATAGAGAAACATTCTAAGGAATTATATGTGAGAGAGGCCACGCTGTATAGAAGACAATGTGACATACGATGCTCTGAAAGGTGGACAGGCGGTGAAAATGTGCTTTGGAAATTAGAAGTCAGTAACAAAAGAAACATTCAAGTGTGTAGGTATAGTCTCACCCACATGCACGCAACAAAGCACACAAGTCCAACCAACTGGAGGAAAATAGACCAACCCAGCTGCAAGCTCCAACAAGAGCTGACGAGAGCCCGACAACTGTACTCGCTCCTCGTTTGTCCGAATGAAAAACCCAAAAAAGTACCAGGTGCCAAAACAGATTCACTACTAGATCATGAACAAGCAAGGATAGTAAGTATCTACCGTGAAGCTTCATAGCAGTGTTGCTACTGATGGGGCAACACTGTCCAGTCAGCAATTCCACTTGCACAGAGGACGGGTACAGAAACAGCAAGGATTGGGTTAAGGGAGATGCTCAGAGTCGCACGAGAGCAATAGCTTCAATGTATAGAGAGATGGAAACTGAAAAACACAAAGCATAAATGGGTGCCGCGACGCACGGCAGATTACACACACGGTAGGGTCACTTTGTCCTACAACCACCCTAAATCCACCCTAAAACCAGTTTTGGCCGCTACTCTGCGCTCATGCGTCCAAATGACGCACTGTCTGATCCTAGAGATGGAGAATCGTGAGCTGGATGCTAGGTTATATGCATGGATTTGACATCAAATGGTGGTTAGGCAAGGTAAAAACATACAAGCAGGGCACATGAATAGTCTACCAATAAATGTTGGGAGTCCACAATAAAATAAAAAAAGGTCCCAGTAAGCAATTAGGACGTCGTAGAAGTTGTCTAGTAGCTACAGACATGTAAATGACCACCAAACAGCACCCGGCACCAGTTGGGCCTGCGTCAGGTATCTGAACGAGTATGGACACGGCCGAGTGATCAGAGTGAGTTGAACAAGAGAGACGGGTACAACTCACGGCACAATACTTCCCCATGAACCGAAGGTACGCATGTCCATACGTGTGCACAACTTACACAAGTGTTAGATGCCTGAAGATCAACATGTACACACCCCCTACTCAGCCACCACCGGGCAAGGGACACAACATTGACAAAACGAATGGCCACCATGAACATCCCATGTGCCAATGCCTTGGTCAGGAGGTCTATTCGTAATATGTCTTTACCGACCCAGATGATGACGATCACCTGCCGCTCCACCAGATCACGCACAAAGTGATCTGTTGGAGCAGCAATGTACTTTGTGCATGCATGGAACACACCAAATTTCTCAGTAATGGCGAGGGAACTCCGTTTATTACACTGTAGAACAATGGCAGGAGCAGACTGGTCCAAGGCACAAAACAAACGTTGCAGCTTCACAACCTCAGCAGTCCCTGACTCCAGCTCGATATACTTAGCCTCGGACGAGCTCTACGCAATGTAGCCATGTTTCCCGTTGTGCCACGACATAGTAGTGCCACCCAGCAGGAACACGTAACCGGTCCGACGCCGCCCATCAGCGCTTTAGGCCCAGTCACTGTCCATGTAGCCGTCGACAACCACCGAGCATTGCAGACAAAATTGCAGACAAAAGCATAGCCTGAGGTATGGTGTGGAGACCACGTACCGTACGACTTGTACAGCAATATGCAGGGTCCTTGTACAAGGATACTCAGAGAAATTTGCATGCAGGTTGACGACAGAGACAATGTATAGATGGGTGGTCATGGCCAGGTACAGGAGTGAGCCACTGAAGCGTAGGTACAAAGTCATGCCCACCGGCTCCCCAAGGTGGGATGGGTCCCTAACTTTAGGGCATTTGCAGAGTAGGGATGATATGCGTGGAGGCGGTGGAGTAAGGAGCAAGAATGTGTGCAAACATCTTCTTTACAATGTTGGCATAATGCGCCTGGTGAAGTTGGAATGTCCGCCTCCAGATGTCACGCACGATCTCCATCCTGAGAAACACAGTTACAGGATCAAGGTCCTTCATCCTGTAGGTGGTCTTACGAACCTCCTTGGCCTCCTTCACGGCCTTGATGGAGGGAGATGCAATCAGAAGGTCATCGACATGGACCACGATGGTAGTGAAGCGCTCAGCTGTCTGTCGAACGAACAGAGAAAGGTCGGTGTCACTTCGCATGTAGCCAGTGCATGTGAGTGTACCGGTGATTTCTTGGTTCCAGTACCAAGTGACTATTTCATGCCGTACAAGGCCTTGCAGAGGCGCCAGACCTTATAACCAACCTTGAAGTCAGGTAGCAAAATCGTGCTAATCTCCTCCTTGAGTGAACCATGGAGGAAGGCGTTTTTTACGTCCATTTGATGCAGTTCCCAATCGTGATGGACAATGACACCAAACAGAGCACGACTGGTGGTCATGCAGCCAACAGGGGCGATTGTGTCTGTAAAGTCCACACCCTCAATATGGAAAACCCCTTGGCCATGGAGCGGGCCTTTAGGTGATCTAGTGAGCTGCCCAACTTCACCTTCTTACAAAAGACCCACTTAACCTTGACTTCCTTCCGCCCTGGCGGGAGGTCGACAAGCTTGTAGACAATGTGCTCTCAGATTGGCCCTGAGCTCATCCTAATACGCAACACGCTACTCTGCTGGTCGTCAGTGTAGAGCCTCCTTCAACTTGCTTGGATCAGGCATCAACAAAGGAGAGCTCTGAGTGGCAAGAGCGTAGCCATAGGAGGTGGCTCGACCAGGACAAGGCAGAATGCCGCATCGCAACCACTGCGAACTTACAAGAGACATGCTCATGGCCAATGGGACATGTTGTGGTATGTTAAAAAATGCTCCTGCCATGGATGCCGTTTGCCGTTTTCCTGGTTAGACCACTGGATAGTGGTTGGATGTCTGATCTGATTCTAGATTTGGACTTCTTGGATTGTTCCATGTGGTTTCGAGCTTTCAGTTGCTCGATTTGGTTGAAAATTTATGAAGATAGCCTCATCCGAAGTTCGGGTGGTCGGCGGGTGGAATCTTGGTCTCCGACATGGGTGATGGGATAATTCCACCGCGGTGGTCCGAGTTCGTCTCCAATGAGCTCCAAATACACCAAGGGCATGAATGAATTGACGAGAAGGACTTCCTTGACCAGGGTGAACTTCTCCGTGACTTCTGGGTGATGAAAGGCGCTCCGACGGGTCATCGTCGAAGCGCCTCCCGTTGCCTACCGTGCAAGGCACGGTGGGCGGCTCCACCAAGGGTTACTTCGATGGCCGTAGCAGGGGCTCTACTGCTCCATTTTGGGTGTGCTTGGATGCATTGGAAAGCTTAGATCACAGGCTATAATCTCACCAAAATAACTAACCATTAATGGTCCTCAGCCTTTCTCAGTTGCATTCTGCCAGAATTCTACTCCGTTGGTGTTGTGGCGACCCAAAGCACACACCTCTCTTAGAAGTGTCTTTGCACTAAGAAACCGTTCACACTTGTGGTAGATCAGGGCATGTCGGGAAAGCATTCCTGACAAAGGGTTATGGGCCCACAGCCCTAACCTGCCTACCAAGACGTTCACGGCTTCCGCAACACACGGGATTGTCGCTCTGGACGACGTCGCCATCACACTTTGAGACTTTCCATTGCAGAAGTTCAACATGGCGAAGAAGACGGAGTCCTCGTCCATCCAAAAGTACATGGGCGGTCCTGGTTTTGGACTGTGGTGGTGGCATTTTGAGATCTACCTTGCGCAAAAGGGACTGTTGGAACTTATGAAGGGCACGGAGGTTCAAGATGCGAGCACAACGGACGAGGAGAAGGTGGCCTTCGCAAAAAAGAACACGGAGGCACTGATGCTCCTATTGTCGGCACTACATGAATCTCAGTGGGGCTACATCCACGGCTGCAACCTGGCAGCTGACGCGTGCAAGAAGCTCTGCTCCATCCATCAATCAAAATCCCTAGCCAACAAAATCTTCGCAATGAAGCAACTCTTGATGGTGAGGATCGAGTAGGGTGAGGATGTCATTTATGCCATGCAGCAGATCAAGTCTCTTACCTCGCAATGCAATGATGTGGGGTGGGAGATTGACACAAAGATGGAGGCGATGTCGCTCCTCATGGATCTACCCAACAGTTGGGGTCCTGTCATCACCGTGCTGGAAGGTTGGGAGGAGGATAAACTCACCTATGGCACAGTTGCCGAGTACATCCGCAACAAGGTGCACCGTCGCAGCGGTGGCGAGACCTCGTCATCCTCAACTACGCTTGTCACCAAAACACAGGGTGGCAGTAGCAGAGGCAAGCGAGGTGGCGGTAAGGATGGCGGCAAGAAGGGCGCTAAGAGGGGTGCATGCCATAACTGTGGAGGAGGCACAGGCCGGCGGCAAGGGTGCCAAAGGCAAGAAGGCGCTCCTCGATGGCACGAAGAACCACGGCCTGAAGGGTGCCAACAGGCGGTGCCTTGACTCGGGTGCGGAGGAGCATACCCAAGTCAAGAAGGTGGGGTTCATCAACTACACTAAGTCTGCAAAGTCCATGGTGGTCGCCAATGACAATGTCGAACCTGCGGCCGGCCAAGGTGATGTGGACGTGGAGGTGGTGGTTGGTGGTAAAAAGGTGTAGTGTGTTATCCAAAACGTGCAACATGTTCCCGGCCTGGCTGACATTTTGAGTGTAAGACGCTTGACAGACAAGGAGTATGAAGTGCTCTTTCGTAGAAAAAGTGCAGTCGTGCGGATGGACGGTGGCGGCGAAGTCGTGCTCGAAGCAAAGGGCAAGGGAGGTCTATCCATTGTTGAGACCAGGGTTATCCCCTCGACAGCAGATGTAGTGGACATGCCAGCATGCGTCGTCAACCTCGCAAAAGGCGGGGGAGCAGACCTGCAGCTATGGCATCGGCGACTGGGGCACTCGTCACTCGCAGTCGTGCAAGAGATGGCGAAGCGCGACATGGTTCACGGCCTCAACATCATCGGTGCAGTAGAGGCAGCAGCAGATTCCACAGAACACAAGTGCGAGCCTTGCATTGTGGGCAAGGTGAAGCGCAAGCCGTTCGAAGATGGACAATGGTGGGCCTAGAACCTGCTTGAGGTTGTGCACAGTGATGTGTACGGACCGATCAAGACGCCGTCCATTGGGGGCACGGGGTACTTTGTCACCTTCATTGACGATTACAACAGAAAACTCTACGTCTACTTCATGAAGTGGAAGAGCGATGTGATGGACCGTTTGAAGAAGTATGTCGCAGCGGTGGAGAGGCAGACTAGCCGGAAGGTCAGAGCGCTACGCAATGACAATTGTAGCGAGTACGTGGACTGCGGAGGGTGGCTGAAGGAGTAGGGGTTTGAGTGGCAGCCAACCACTCCATACACGCCTCAATCTAATGGCGTGGCAGAGCGTATGAACCAGACGTTGCTCAACATGGCGCGGACAATGCTCGTGGACGCAAAGTTGCCACGAAGCATGTGGGCCGAGGCCATGAGTACGGCATGTTACATCACCAACCTCACCCCAACGCCAGTGCTGAAAGGAAAGGGAAGTTGGAAGACGATGCAAGAAGCGTGGAGCGGACACAAACCAAGCGTGGCGCACCTGAAGGCGTTCGGGTGCAAGGTGCACACGTTGGTGCAAGCCGCGCAAAGAAAAGACTCCAAACTGGACCCGCGTACGAGAGTACGCTCAAGGCATACCACCTCTTTGATCCATGGACGCAGGACATCATCACCAGCTGCGACGTCACGTTTGATGAGCAATAGAGCTACTATAACAGTAACACCATTAACACAACAAACTCACCAAAGCAGGGGGAGTGGTTCCAACTCCTTGAGCACGAGGAGGAGCCAGCGGCTGCAGAGGTCGATGACGGGTCTTCCGAGAACGACGATGCTGGAGCGCAGCAGGGCAATGCAGCAGGTGCAGGTACCGCTGGAGCGCAGGACGCAGCAGCCGACGCAGGGGAGCTCACGGCCGAGGACAACGTTGTAGCATAGCAGTAGCAAGACTAGTAGCCAGCGTTGCCAAGGTCGTCGCGTCGCAGCCGGAGGCAGCGGAATGCGGTGAAGCGGTATGACGCGAGCACGGGCCGCTGAGTCAGCATGGTGTGGTGCATGATGGCAGCCACAACGGAGCCAAAAAGCGTGCAAGAGGCGCTTGCACGGCCTGACGGGAAGCAATGGGGCAAAACAATAAAATCTAAACTTGCATCCCTTGCTGAGAACGGTACTTGGGATCTGGTGGATCGGCCTGAGGGGGCGAAGGTGATCAGCTCCAAATGGGTGTTCAAGGTGAGGCTCACCTAGGAAAGCAAGGTGGAGAAGTATAAGGTGCAGCTAGTGGCGAAGGGGTACGCGTAGCGGAAAGACAAACACTACGATGAGACGTTCGTCCCCATCGCAAAGTTCACAAGCATCCGGACAATCCTCGCGGTGGCAACCGTAAAGGATATGGAGATCCACTAAATAGATGTCAAGATGACATTCTTGAACGGCATCATCGACAAGGAGATCTACCTTGAGGTGCCAGAGGGGGTGGATGCGCCGGAGGCAAGGTGTGCAAGCTGGGGAAGGCCTTGTATGGCCTAAAACTGGCGCCCAGGTGCTGGTACCAACAGATGGACGGCTACATGGCGGAGCTCAGCTTCGAGTGCTGTGAGTCAGACCACAGCGTGTACGTGCGATGTAACAAGGGGCTCCATCAGATTATCACACTCTACGTGGACGATCTGATCCTCTATTCATCAGACCCGACGGCTTTGCAGTGGCTCAAGGAGCAGTTGAGCAGCAGATTTCAGATGACGTACATGGGGGAGCTAGATTACTACCTCGGGGTCAGCATCACGCGCAACCGGAGGGCGCACACGCTTGAGCTGGGGTAGGCCAAGTATGTGGCCGAGGACCTGAAGCGGTACAACATGGAGGACTGAAAACCAGTGGACAGTCTGTTCTCCACAAGCTGTGAGTTGAGTGCGGCGATGGCGCCGCAAACTAAAGAGGAGGAGGACATGGCGGAGGTGCCCTACCAATCTGTGGTGGACAGCCTCATGTATGTCATGGTGGCGACTCGGCCGGACCTGGCCTACGCGGTGGGTCAGGTGAGCAGGTATGTGGCCAACCCTGGGCCACTTCACTGGATAGCCGCAAAGCGCATCCTCCGGTACTTGCAGGCAATGCGGTATACGTGTCTGAAGTACGATGGACCCCTTGCGGCTGGTCAGCTACACTGACGCAAACTACGCCGGTGATGTGGACAAGAGGAAGTCCACTTCTGGCTATGTGTTCTTCCTCGCAGGTGCAACGGTCTCATGGTACAGTAGGAAGCAGGACTACGTCGCCACCTCCACAGTGGAGGCGGAGTACATCGCCTTGGCTGAGACGGTCAAGGAAGCGGTGTGGCTCCGCAGATTGCTAGGGGAGCTGAGCGTGCCACAGCAGGAGCCTACGGTGGTTCAAGAGGATAATATTGGCTCCATCTTGCTGACCAAAAACCCGCCGCAACATAGGAGGATGAAGCACATCGATGTGCGCCACCGCTACACGCGCGACATGGTGGAGAAGGGACAGGTTGTACTACAACATTGCAGCACAAAGCACATGCTCGCAGATTACTTGACCAAGGCATAGCTCCAGGATCGGCATGTTATCAGACTTGCAGGGCTCGGATTGATAAGCTGTGAAGGGCTTGAAGGCACAGGAGCGGACGAGTAAGAGTGAGCATGAGGCATCCGGCATGAGAGGTGAACGGGGGAGATTGTTAAAAAGTGCTCCTGCCACGGATGCTGTTTGCCGTTTTCCTGGTTCGATGACTAGAACGTAGTTTGATGTCTGATCGGATTGCAGATTTGAACTCCTTGGAGTTTTCCATGTGGTTTCGAGCTTTCAGTTGCTCGATTTGGTTGAGAATCCAGAAAGATAGCCTCATCCGAAGTTCAGGTGGTCAGTGGGTGGAATCTGGATCTCCGACATGGGTGACGGGATAATTCCACCGCGGTGGTCCAATTTCATCTCCAACGAGCTCGAAATGCACCAGGGGCATGAATGACGTGACCAGAATGACTTCCTTGACAAGGTTGAACTTCTCCTTGACTTCTGGGCGAGGAAAGGTGCTCCAACGGGTCATCGTCGAAGTGCCTCTCGTTGCCTAGCGTGCAAGCCATGATGAATAGCTCCACCAAGAGCTACTTCGATGGCCGTAGCAGGGGATCTACTGCTCCGTTTTGGGAGTTCTTGGATGCGTTGGAAAGCCTAGATCACAGGCTATAAGAATCTGATGCAATCTCACCGAAATAACTAACCATGAATGGTCCTCAGGCTTTCTCAGTTTCCGTAACTTGCATTCTGCCAGAATTCTGCTCCCTTGGTGTTGCGGCGACCCAAAGCACACACCTCCCTTGGAAGTCTCTTTGCACTAAGAAGCCGTGCACACTTGTTGTAGATCAGGGAATTCCGGGAAAGCATTCCTGACAGGGTGCACCTCTGTATGTTCTACGTGGACACTGAGGCCAAAGGCCTTCATACCAGGGTCGCCACTCCAGACGCTCCGAGTGGGGCGGCTGGACGCGCCGACAATTGCACGTTGCACTTTTGAGGCCAGTAGATGCAACCAACCACCAGGCTCACGCAAGAAGGATGAGGCTGAGCTGCCCACTGGGGCCAAAGCTGTTGGCTTAGGGGCTAGGCCAGGGTCATGAGTACCAGGGGCAAAGGGAGCAGGGTCGGGCTTAAGTGCACTGGGTGGCATGAGGTCAGATGTACAGGGCGGCGCAGGGTCAGGTGCACTCGGTGGCATAGGGTCAGGTGCACTAGGCCGCACATGGTCAGGATCACCGGTAGGCACAGGGATAGGCACACGTGCACTAGTGGGAGCAGGGGAATTGAACATTAGAGGGTCAGGATCATCGGTAGGCAGAGGGACAGGCGTAGGCACACTGGTGAGAGCAGGGGCACTAGGCGTCACAGGGTCAGGATAACCGCTAGGCATAGGGGCAGGCGTAGGCACACTTGTGGGATTAGGGGCAGTGGGCGGCATATGGTCAGGGTCACTGGTAGGCACAAGGATGGACATAGGTACACAAAGGGAAAGAGGAGTGGACTGGGTCATGGGACCAACAACCACAATGGTCGGATCATCCTCAGCCGGTGACTGTGATGCAAGTGTGGGAGCCCTGACGGACCCATCGATAGCTGCGATCTGAGAACTCTTCCCCATCTGCCGGGACCCCACACAGGTCAGGACGTGGTCAGTGGCCATTGACAAGATAATGAAGAGGTCTCGGCAAGTTAGAGCCTCAAAGAAGAGGGTGTCGCGAGACTCGATGATGTGATACCGCGCAAGATCCCAGAAGCACCAGTCCTTCAACTATGAGGACACACCAAGGAAGGTGCACATGCGGCCCTCGCGACAAGACCTTGGAGCATTGCTCCTCCTTAGTGTACCAGACACAAGCGAGAGAACCCCACACCCGAGGCAAGCGGAGGTTAGCCCGATGGCTGAACCAGAGATCGTACGTCGTGACAAGGTCTGGAAGAGGACCATGTAGGAGGCAGTTCGAGACCCGCATCATGTAGGCAAAACACTCAAAGGTAAAGGAATTGGGACGACCGCACTCAAACTGCATGGTGCGAACCACAACCTCCATGGTGCGGTTCTAGTGCTCAAACACGCCGTTCTCCAAGGGAGTAGTAGGAGCATAGACCTAGTGAAAGACTCTGTGCTCATCATATAACCAATCACTTGACCTTTGAAAATGGGTGCAAGAAAGTGTATCGGCAAGTGAACAGAAACGTGAACATCGATCGTTCGCAGAAGCATACTCTATTTTATAAAAAACATTTCCGGTCTTTTCATGCTTGACAAGGAATGTGTATGTGGGCTCCAGTTACATGTGTTCATTTTTATGATTATTGAGAAATCCATGGATACAGAAATACACTTCTTGATGGGCCGATTAACCATATCTCCGTGCTCAGTGAAGAAGGCATCCAAATCAACAAGGAACTCCACACCACGGTCTGAGCGGAACGTGTTGAGGATGTGGTGGGATTGACGCTCAACCATGACAAGCCAGAGGCAGACAACGAGAGTGGCATCGCTCTTGTGTTAGAGGCTGAAGACACACTGCAACCGGGAGAAATCATCAGTGACGGTGAGCACATAGCACCCCTGGTCGCAGAAGAACTCGATGAGATGAGGGTCAAGAAGGTCCAAATGGACCAGCTCTAACGAGCGTAGTGCCAAGGAGGTGGATTTAGGGTAAGTACAGTGATGCATCTTACCCTGAGCACAAGAAATGCAGTCAGTCTTGGATGGCATCTCGAAGGAAGCCGCGTCAAGACCGAGAGCAGTCTGTGTCTGAATGAGCTTGGACACTCTATTTGAGTCCACATGGCAAAGGCCGCGATGCAACAAGAGGTATTGCTCAAGAGAGAGCACGCGTACAAAATGGGACGGGTATGAAGAAATAGAGGAGGCATAGCAAGGGATGCGGTATAGGTCACCAACGACAGACAGACAGAGGATGATAGCACGAGTATCACAGGTGGAGACAGTAGCAGAGTCAACAAAGTGCTCAACCGAGAGGCTTATCCAAGTGCAGGCACAAAAAGACAACAGGTTGAGCTCCAGAGCAAGGATGTAGAGCACGTCAGAAATGCACAGGGGGTCTAACAGACCATCAAAGCAGACAACCCCAATGCCCTGGACTGGCAAGGACGGACCAGACCCCATGCAAACAGACCAAACAGACCCAACGAGACTGAGTATAACAAAGTCACCACGGTGATAGGTCATGTTGTAATTATCACAGGAATCAACAATTCAGGTGCCACTCGCCTCACCGAGAAATAAGCCACAGAACACTCGGCAATTGTCGGAAGCTTGACAGGGACGGTAGAAACACGACGCATAGCACAGACCTGAGACTCGTCCAAGCACTCTGTGCAGACAGGCCCCAAGTCATCACAGGCAGGCAACGCTCCCCCACAAGCATAAGCACAAATGCAATTGGAGAAGTAGGTTGCAGACCACACAATTGTGTGAACACACTCGTACCTCCCTCAGTATGAAGCACTAGAAGGTGGCAAAACTTAGAGATGATTATGTTGCGTGGGTCCGCGGCATGAACGTTGCCGGAGGTGAATGGAGTATCAGCTGCTGTTGTGGTTGCATGGTCGGACTGGGTGGCGCTGGAGGCAGCTGTCCGCTGGACATGGGTGGCCTGAAGACCCCGCGTGATCCGCGCTTAATTAAGAGGCTGGGTACACTCTGTGTAGAAATACGTGCCTCTGCAATTGTAGCAATGGATAAAACATCCACTGCCACCACCGGCAGTGGACTATTACCGATGCTACTATTGTTGCTGCCCCTTGCCATGGCTCCGTTTGTCCTTTTCTCCCTCTGCAGCTATAGCCATGTCCTCAAAGGAGGGTGACGGAATAGAGGGTGAAGACGAGGACGTGGAGGTGGAGGTGCTGAGCGTGAGATGGGTGATCAGCAAGACAATCATTGCGGCAACCAACGGACTCGCCTGATGAGCCTGGGCAGCCTTCCTCGCAGTCGTCCACTGTAGGTAATACTACTCATGAACTCAGGGGAGCACCTTCAAAGAGTCAGAGAGCTCAGTGAGAGGTGACTGGTCGAAGTAGGAGAACATGTCAACAAACTCAATTTGGAACCCGACCATCACTGTGTGCAGGGCCGAGAGCTAGGAGCCGCTACTGGTGCCGAGACGAGTGTAGATCCGCATGGCCCAGTACCAGTAAGCTGTTGCTGACTCAAAGGAACCCTGTCGGAGGGAGCTGAACTCATGAAGGTGGGCTGCCATCGTCACATGAGTCTCAACCGCTAGGACCAACTCTCAGCCACGGCAGGGATAAGCTCCACTGCCTGTGCCAGGAGCCCCGAGGAATAGGCGAAAGTCAATCATTATGACCTGGGACACGTAGAGCAAGCCTTGTATGGCTCTTGCTGCAAACTGTGCCTGAAGGGGGTCGGCCGTTTGGTACTGGCTCGGGTAATAAGGCCAAATGCCCTTTGCAACAACCCACACGTGGAAGAGGATCTCCCAGGCATCAAATCCAACATCAATATCATAGTGAGGTGGTGGGATCCCAACGTCCTTCGGTCGTCGAGCAGGCAACCTCAGGGGCCTGCTCGAGGGTGCGAGGAATCAGAACTCCGCCGAGGGACGTGCCGAGAGGTCGGCGCGTCAGATCGGGGTCCTGGGCGGGAGTGGTCCGCTGAACCAGGTTAAGACGGCTCATACCCTCAATGACCTCACGTAGAAAGGTCATTGTAGAACCTCGTGGATGTGGTTGTCGTCCGTCGCTGTCGTCACTGCTGCTGTCGTCTCTCACCTGTACCTTCAGTCCAATGCTTGGTGGATGCAAACCTAGCTGTTGGATACCCTGCTGCTACTACTGTGACGGCGGCTGTACCCCTGGCTTTTGAATGCCCAGTTGCTGCTGTTGTAGCCCCCTGGCTGCAGCTGACAAAGACCGATCCAATCTGTGCAACATGGTGAAGATATCCTAGAGGGTAGCCGTCTATGCTTCCTGTTGTTTCCTTATATCCTCCTGCGCCTGGAATAGCATGTCGATGGCCTGAGAGCGAGGACTCGAGGTCTCAGTTACGAAACTTGAGCCAGAGTGGTCAGCAGGTCCCTTCCCCTTGTGAAGGGTGCAACGCCATGTGGACTTTTATGCAGGTAGAACGCAAAAGTGGTCGGATCGAAAATTCAACTACGTTTCTTGGAGATTTGAAACATTAGTAGAGCTTGATGTCTCTGCTGAAAATTTGGCTGTGTAAGTAATGATGTCATCACCCACAATGATGATGTCAACATGAAGGTTGTCAACTGCAAAAAAACTTGGAGCGATCATGCAGGAGAAGATGCTGAATGCAATTGTGGTGGTTTTGTGAAAAAAAAACCCAAAACAATACAATGTCGTCACGTTTTTTTGTCTACCCAAAATTCCAAAAAATTCTAGATTTGAGATTGAACTTTCATTCTTGTCAAATACAGGACACCAATCAAAGCGCGAGTGGAAGCGTTGGAGGGATCATGACTAGAGATTTCTGATGAGCCCTCACACGCCCATAATGGTGGTCAATTGTGGCAATCCCCCTCTCGAGCATCCGGACGGTCAAGTACCACCACGCTCTTGAACTGCTAGTGGACAGGGTTGGGCAATCCATCGCTGCCTCCATGGTGATGGCGTGATGATGTAGGTTCAGTTGTCGCAATGACATATCTGCTGCTACCACGTGCTACAGTGGGTCGCCGTGGCATGGTGGGTACTCTCTGGACCCGTGACTATAGCTGTGACTTCCACTACTGCTGTCACTGCTACGTCTCTGCTGTGAAGCTGTTGCTGACGGGGCAACACGGTCCAGTCAGCGATCACACTAGTACAGAGGATGGGTCCAGATTCAACAAGGATTGGGCTATGCAAGACGCTCAGAGTCTCATCTCGTAGTGTCCCTTCCATTCAACTAAAAGAATTACTTTCCTTTGACCATTCAAGCACGTAAATAACTCTGCTATTTTGGACAAAGTACTCTTAAAGATCCTATTTATGTACAGACCATTTTATGTTCCACACGCAGCCCTTTAAGGACTGCGAGCGGAATGTGAGATGTCCACGTTGCGCGTGCAGTCCCCCATGGACTACACCCGGACATGGCATACAACAAACTTTGTGGCGAGCTACAAAGCTAGCGACGAAGGAAGTTGCGATTCTGGCTGCGATTATAAAGGTTGGGGCAAGATGCCAGGTACAACTTTGCTGGCAACATACACACTTTGAAGACTTGAAAGCTGAAGTTCCCGGGAAATTCCGAGGATGTGAATGGGCTTTTCGACAAAAATCAAGCACGAAAATCGTACCAGGGCTTTGGACAAAGCAGGTCCAAAACTCCAATGCTAAAAAATATGGTCGAAAACAACTAGCATTTAATTGAGTTTAGAAAAAAGACGAATGTAAGGGGCACTACGGTAAGCGCAATAGCTTCAGTGTGCAGAGAGAGATGAAAACTGACAAGCACAGAGCATAAATGGTTGCCGCGGCGCACGGCGGGTGATGCACGCAACAGGATCAAGTTGCCCTACAAACGGCCCAAAACTACTGGTTTGGCCGTCACTCTGGGCTTAGGCATCCGAACGACACACCATCTGATCCTAGAGATGTAAAATCTTGAACCAGAAGCTACTTTTGGTTACATGCATGGGTCCAACATCGAGCGGTGGACAGACAAGGAAAAAAATGCAAACATGGCACATGGCCCGTCCACTGAGAAAATTTTGCAGTCAACAGAAAAATAACAGAAGGTCCCAGCAAGCAACCAGGACGCCGTAGCAGCTGTCCAGTAGCTACAGATTTGTGGATGACCACCAGACAACACTCCGGCTCCAGCTGGGCCCGTGTCTGGTATCTGGACGAGTATGGACGGGCCGAGTGGTCACAGGGAGTTGTAGAAGACAGACGGGGACAAATCACATCACAACAGATAGGGCCACTGAGAAAATGTACCCCGGGAGTGGTCAACAAGAAAAGAATTTCATTGTCTCGGCATACCTGCTGTTGGTTCCTATGTCACAGACACGTAATGACCTCTGGCCTCGTTGCACATCTCACAAATCACTTATTCTGGTGACTGAGAGAGATGGTAGAGCTGGCGCGTTCACCATTGCCGAGACTTGGCTGTGGGCCATGGGAACATCAGCCGTGTGACATCAATTTTTCTTTCTTGTCATGTGCAGAGTTGGTGCTAGTTCTAGGCACATCCGGGTCCTTACCCGTGACTGATACATTTCCTATTGAGTGAGGACAAAAAAATGGGGGTGAGGAGGTTCGACCTCGGCTTGGAGGTGGATGAAGCCTCAAGTGAGAGCGAGCTTGTCACTCACTTGTAGTGAGCGTGTTTGTTGCGCTTGCTCTCAAACGCAAGATCCGGGCAGTGGGGTGTCTCACCATTGCCGCTGCTCCCGCCGTCGTTGCCACTTCCGCCCCTATTGTAGTACAAGTTTCGTCTCAGCCGGGGTTTGATCGGCGGCACTGGCTTCGTGGCAGCTACCTACCTTTTGGCGTTGTGCAGATCGGCCGTCCTTGCATTGGACAGCTTTCCGCCCAAACCGCCATTGTCGTAGTAGTCGCAGCTGCAGCAGCGGCCCTCTTGATCGCCATGTACTTGCTTGTCTTGCGGGCCCCACGGCCATCACAGGCGCACCCTCTTCCCTTTACACTTCACCATCCACTCTTGGAGCAACCGCCGTAACTACCCCTACTTAGCAACAACAGCAACAATGGCGTTGTCAGTGCCTTACATTCTAAGGACCGCCAATAGCAATTGTATTCGCGGCGTTGGTGTAGACGGGTACCGAGCTTGTGCTCCCGGTAGCTGCAACCCCACTACCATGCATACCTGAAGTGCTACACATGCACCACCAAGAGCAGCTGTACCGCTGTACCGCTTCACCGTTGAGATCCTAATCAGTACGCTGCCCCCCTGCCGCTGCCACTCACGCCGCCGCCACTATCCTAGTGCCACCATTCTTCGTTGATATAACACTCCTTTTGGCAGCTGCAACAGCTGTTGGAGTGGCTCTAGCTGCGGTCCACCCTACCACCCTAGGCTCTAGCGCCTTGCGGCAGTTGCATCTGTGATAGCCACAACAACTACGCCAACCACCAGCAACAGTGGCAGCCGTAGTCACAGCAGCAGGACATCACGTCTCGGCCACTTTGGTGGCTACAGCTGCCACGCTCGCGCAGAACGAGATGACGGCCACCACGTCCGTGTCCTACTAGGGCCACAACACAGGTCTTCTTACGAGGCATCGTCGCGGGATGGCGGAGAGGTCTCCTACTTGCGACCGCTTGTCCCATCCTCGACGTTATCTGGTAAGAGAAATTCCCTCCACTACCCATGACACCTCAGGGGGGAGTGATTTTGCTGGGGTTGAGGCTGCCGCCATGGACTTCTTCGCCTACATCACCAGAGACGTGGCCTTTGTATTTGTCGCTGTCGTATGCGTGGCCTCCTCTGTCATAGAAGCCACAACTGCATCTATAGCCACCTTTGCAACTGCGGCTCGTGCATCCCATGCCCCTACAACCACCTCAGTGGGTTGTGCTACCGAGGCCTCCACCGAGGTTGTTGTCTTCATGGAGCCCATCACTGCAGCTGCTGGTAACATCTGCAGATAGGTTTCCACTACCGTGTCAGCGATTGCCTCCAAAACTACAGCCATTGCATCTGCTGTGCCTTCAACAGCAGCAGCCATTTGTACATCCACAGTTATAGCAGTTGCAACCTCTTCATTGGTGTCTTCTCCGGCCACTAGTGTGGTCAGGACTGCTATCTCCGTGACTGCTATCCTTGCGACTCTAGTGGTGGCGTTAGCCACTGGTGGTCTTGCACTAGCAGTCCCCGCAGTGTCTACTTTATCTATGCTCTCTACAGCAGTAGCAGCATCCATCCCTCCACTTCTTACTTTCCTCTACCCTCCTCCTGTGGCTTCCATTGCTTGACAGCTGCTCCTTGCTTGTTAGTTGGTCCTCTACTGTCTGCTCTCCTCTTGCTTGGGCTGGGGTTGGGACTTGTCCTATAACACCTTCTACACATGCGCATGGTATTTCCCTGTTTTCTCACTCCCATTGGGGCTGGGGAAACTCTGTCAATTTTTTCCTACAAAGCCCTTCCTTTGTCACCATGCCCAGTGACAACAAGTCCGTCATAGCAAACTTGCAGCGGTAGCTTAACCACGTGCTTGAGGCACAGCATGAGGCAGAGGATCGCCTCAAGCTAGCAGAGGACAGCCGCGCTGCCTTTACAGATGAGGTCACCACCATTCTCCTCAAGTGCTTGCCCATCGAATCTAGCACTACTGCCGCTGGATCCACTACCGGTACCAACTCTAATGCCTCTTCCACTCCCGCTGCGACCAATAATCCCTCTACTGATAATGCTGTTGGCACGCCTACTCCTGCCCCACGCCAGTATGACTTCTTCTCGCAGCCTCCTGTCCTTTCCCCAGGTCTCGCATTCTCCTCCTGGGATGTGCTAGTCAGGGTCTCTCAGCCTCTGATACACAGCAGTAGGAAGTAGCGATGCGCAATGAGCTGAAGGCTCTCGACGACCATGTTGTATACGAGCTGGTTGACCTGCCCCCAGGGCGCAAGACCATTGATGCGTGATGGGTCTTCAGGCGCAAGTACAAGCCCGACGGGACATTTGACATGTACAAGGCTCGCCTCACAATGAAGGGATTCTCCCAAGTTCAAGCCTTTGAATTTGAAGGGACATTCGCGCCAGTCGGTCCCTACACCATTGCTCGCACCTTGCTGAGTCTTGTTGCCTAGCATGACTGAGAGTCGGAGCAGATGGGCGTTAACAACGCCTTTCTCTATGGACAGTTGGACGAGGAGATCTATGTGGTCCATCCCCTTGGGTTCTCCGATGGCACCAGCAGAGTTTGGCGACAGCGGCAGGCTTTCTATAGCCTGAGGCAGTCGCCCCAATGCTAGAACAAAGAGATCACATCCACACTTGAGAAGGAAGGCTACCAACGGACAACTGTGGATCCCTTCCTTGTTGTCATCCCTCCTTTGGCTCCTTTCGTTGCCGTCCTTGAGTATGTGGATGAATTGCAGATTGTGTCACCCAGCCAAGAGGCTATGAAGGCTGTGAAGTCTCTCCTCCAGTCTACTTACAAGATGAAAGACTTAGGACCAGCTCATGTCATTCTAGGAATGGAGCTGGAAAAAGACCGCCCCCGATGCGTTCTCCATGTTCACCAGGCTGTCTACGTTCGCAATATAGGGGAGCGATTCACCTCTCTCCTCGAGACGATGCCCACAGTGCCCACGCCGATGACCCCAGCTGGACGGATATTGCTGAAGACACTGGATGTATCAAAGTTGGGTGAGCCAGTTGATGTGACAGACTACCTGCGCATGATTGGCTCTCTCATGTTCCTAGCGAGGACGACCAGGACAGACGTTGCCTTTTCCATGAACTTCTTGGCAAAATTCTCATAGTGTCTGAGAGCACAACATTTGGAGGCCACACTATGTGTTGTCAGGTATGCTCTTGCCACTGCTCGCACTGGCCTGTGTTAACGAGCACAACCATTAGTTGTCGTTGACGGGTACAGAGATAGCTACTCGACACATGACGTCGACGCTCATAGCCGCACTGGTTACATTTCTGGTGGGCGGGACCATTGTGTCATGGAAGAGTGTCAAACAGGGTTGTGTTGCACATAGCTCTAGTGAAGCTGAGTATGTTGCATTTGGCGTTGGTACATGTGAGAGCATCTAGTTGTGTCTCCTCTTGCAGTAGTTTCATGTTCCTATTCACTGCATCACTCTGTGCTGTGACAATCAAAGCACCAAGGCCATTGCTGAGCACGAAGGCATGCATCACACATGCACTAAGTACATCAATGTGGAGCATCATTTTGTGCGTGAGAGAGTAGCTACAGGTGATGTACAGATCGTTTGGGTGGACACTCGATAGTAGAGAGTTGACTTCCTCACAAAGGCACTAAGCAGCACGTCTTCAAGGTTGCATTCCATACCATTGGATTGGGTTGTTGTGTGCTCGTGACATGCCTGGTTGAGTCCCTATGTTCGTGTGCCCATTTGTACAGCCGTGCTAGTCACACCTTGTGACGTCCATGTACTTGTGTACGGTGCGTCAACTGTGGGTCATGGGGGAGTGTTGGTTCCTGTGTCACAGACACGTAGTGACCTCTGGCCTTGTTGCACATGTCACACATCACTCATACAAGTGACTGAGAGAGCAAAGATACTGCAGCCGAAACTTTCACCGTTGTCGAGACATGGTTGTGGGCCATGGGAGCGTCGGCCGTACGACATGAGTTTTTTTCTATCTTGTCACATGTAGACTTGGTGCTAGTTCTAGGCACACCCGGGTCCTTACCCATCACAGATACATTTCCTGTTAAAGGTGGACTCCAAAGTGGAGGGGGGGGGGAGGAGGGAATGTGGAAACCCCCTTTAGTGATACATTGTGTGAGAGTGCAGGTCATGAGGGACACAATGTAGCAGATGTCTCTGAGAATGATAGAGAGACGGCAAAGATCAGTGTACATGCAAGCTGCGTGACAGCTGGTCTATGGGAAAATCCAAGAACATAGCTACCAGCTCCCAAACAAAAACTAGACAGAACCCGGCAACAGTACGGTTCAATCGGGTGGCCAAATGACAAACCGAAAGAAGCAACGGAAGCAGAAAAACACACTCTATAGAACTAAACTGTCAGAGAGCAGATTTGATGCTGCCAAGAAAGTGACCATCATGAATTGGCCACAGAGGAACTCATGTGTGCACATGAGAATGTGCAAGATGAAGTTGATATTGTCAACATGGGCGTTGACCACTGTAGCCTGCCTGCTTATGAGTGGCGTCAAGTCCAAAGGTCACCAAGACACTGACATAAAAACACCCATCCAGGACCCGAAGACGCCAGACGCCATAAGCGCACAAGGTGGACATACAGGCGACAATGAGTCACAAGCAGGAGCAAGGAGCCAGAGCAGCACGTGACCAGACAATGCGGGATAAATATGGGATGACAGAGGAGGATGAGACAGAGACACATCAACTGGGGTCGGCACGGAGAGAGTGGATACCAATAGCATGCACAACCACCCTAAAATTCCCACTACATAGTGCCTTGGTGAGAAAGTCAGCACATTGTTGAGGTGTGTCAACTCCAATCAGGCGCACATCATCACACGCAATGCGTTCATGGACAAAGTGATGCTCAAAGTTGATTTTTTTGTACAAGTGTGATGCATGCCATCGTGCTCAGCAATGCGGTAAGTGCTTTCATTGTCGCAGTGTAGAGTGATGCAACGGATGGGGTGGTGCAGCTGCTGCATGAGACAACACATCCAAATGCTCTGACAGACACCCGCACCCAGAGCAACCGACTTGGCCTCAGTCGAGCTACGCACGACACTTGCTTGCCACTTTTCCAAGAGACTGCGGTGCCCCCAATGAGGAATATGTAACCTGACTGACTGCACATGTCACGATCCTGAGACCAATTGTTGTCTGTGTATCCATCAACGACGACAGAGGGCTGGACGTGAAAACAAAAACTGAGACAGGGTATGGAAACGATGTAGCAGATGACACGTAATGTTGCCTCGAGGTGGAGGCGACGCCGACACTGTGAGAACTGGGAAAAGTAGTTAACAGCAAACGCAGCATCAGCACCTGTGGTAGTGCCGAGAATCATCAGAGACCCGATGACCTGGAGGTAGGTCGTTACGTCCACCACCTCTCCCAACCACACAAGATTAGCGGTCTTCAGTAGTCTCTGTCCAGCAGGCGTCATATGCGTTGACGCCTGGGGAACAGCAGCGAGGAGACCGGCAAACTGCTCCCCGAGAGTGCAGACATAGCCAGACTGATGCACGGTGATCATGCGATGCTGTCAGTCACGCTCAATCTCCATGTCCAAGAAGACGCGGGCAGGGCCGAGATCCTTCATCTTGTACGCAGACTAGAGGAGGTCCTTCACAGCCCGGACCGCCTGTGGATTGGGTGAGGTGATGAGGAGATCGTCCATCCACATAGACCAAGATGGCAACAAATGCTGCGGCGGGGTCACTCACGAAGAGAGCAGGGTCAACAAGACTGCGGCGGTAGCCATCGCGCTCAAGGGTGGCAGAAATCTTGAGGTTCCAGAAGCGCGAAGATTGCTTCAGCCCATACAGTGTCTTGCGAAGGCGCCAGATGCGGCCGGAACCATTGTCAAATCCAGGTGGCTGAGAGAGGTAGATCTCCTCATCGAGACGACCGTGCAAGAATGTGTTATTGACGTCCATTTGGTACAGTTCCTAGTCATGCTGGGCCACCTGGCTCAGTAGTGCCTTGGTAGTGGTGTACTTCTCCAAAAAGGCAAAGGTGGCATCAAAGTTCATGCCTGGCACTTGAGAGAATCCCTTGGCCGTTAAGCGAGCCTTGTGATGTTCAATGATGCCATTTGGCTTGCGCTTGCGCTTGTACACCCAACGTGCAGCTATGGCCTTACGACCCGGTGGATTATCCACCATGTCGTAAACACCATGCTCTGTGATGGCCGCGAGCTCCTCACGCATGACCTGCTCCCAAAGGGCTGCATCAAGAGCAGAGCGCGCCTGGCGAACTGTGTCCGGATCAGATGGTAAGTTGGTTGTACCGTGAGAGGCAAGAGAAGTGGCCAGTGAGGCGGGGTGCACGACATGACTAGACTCAGCAGCCACAACAGCATGAAAGAACTCAGCCACGATTAGAGAGAAGCCGACTGTAGAGTTTGGTTGGACAACATTGGCTGAGAGCCCAAGTGCACCAAGACCAGTGTCAGGAGTAGCCTGCACACGGTGTGAGGAAGGACTGACTGGGCACGACAAACCAGAGTGATCAAAAGAGGGAGCAGCATGAGAGTGCGACTGGCGAGGGCGGAGACGTCCACCTGGAGTCCGGCTTAAGGGAGGAGGGTCAGAACAGGGCAAGGGCACTACTGGGTCCATACCATGCAAATCCGAACAGGATCAGCCAAGGGTAGAGAAGTGAGAGGTGGTGATACTGGCAAGGACCCCTGCGACAATCCTGGAGAAGGTGACGACGATGGTGTAGACACGAAAGCAGGTGACACGACAGTGGGTGACGCGACAAGAGGTGATGCTACAGGCGAGGAGAGAGATGTCGACGAGGACACAGGTGTCCACGACGACCTAGACAAAGGCACATGAGCAGGTGCAATGGGGAGAGAGGAAGCAACCGCATGAGCCACTGAGGATGTCGACAATGGTGCACTCGTGGATGTGGAAGTCATAGGAGAGGGCACATAGGTAGGAGAAAAATGGGGGAGGAGATATCACCCTTAGGCCATCCGGTCCACAAGCATCCCTTTACATGAGACGCAAGTGCGAGGGAGGCGACGGTATCGACAATGTTGCCACTGAACTTGTTTTAAAAAACATAGCGTCACGAGACTCAATGACGTGTGCACAATCAACATCCTAAATGCGCCAAGCCTTGGACTGTGGAGAGATACCAAGGAAAAGACAAATGTGGCCGCGATTGAAGAGCTTCCCATCACGTTGATCCTCAGGAAGCCAGACACATGCAACGCTCCCCCAGACATGAGCAAGACACAAGTCAGCGCGACGACCATACCAGCGCTCGTACGGTGTGACATAGTGGGGGAGTGGACCATGAGGAACCTGGTTCCACACCCATGTCATGTACTTCATGGCCTCATAGGAAAAGGCTTCAAAGAGACCAGACTCAAGCAGCATGGTGACACCGTCAGCCAATGTGCGGTTTTGATGTTCCGAGATACTGTTTTGCTATGGGGTATACAGAGCAGATGTCTCAAAGCAAACACCAAACGACGTGAGAAAGTGAAGAGTTGGACCAATGAACTCATCACCGCGATCGGAGCAAAATACTTGCAGTTTTACGTTGACATGCACGCTCTGCTTGGACGAGCCAAGACTCAATGGTAGGTCCAACATCACTCTTCAAGCGGAGTGAGTAAGCCAGCAGAAACGAGAGTAGTCATCAGTGAGACAGAGGATGTAATGACCATCGTTGAGAAACTCAACCGGAAATGGTCCCATCACGTCAGCATGGAAAAGTGAGAGCGACTCGTGGGTGCGCGATTCCGACACGAGAAACGAGGCGCTGTGCATCTTGCCTTGCGCTTAGTCCAAGCAATCAGCAGTGTATGGAGCAGAGAAGGTGGCGGCATCCAAGCCAACGGCAGGCTGATGAGGAAGCAAGCTACGTATGACGGCGGTGTGCACATGGAAAAGGCGTCAATGTAGCAGGCGAGTATGCTCAGGGGAGATTGAGGGAGCAACATGGACATGAGCAGATGCGACAGTGGTTGGAGTGGATGCAAACAACGGAACACGATACAATTTTTCAATCTGGAGACCACGAAGAACAACACGTCCAGAGGACTGGAGAGAGATAGTCCCAACGCCACGAGACACAACGAAATCCGTACCTTGATCATCATGGGTGGTGACAGATAGTAGACTGACCTTGAGTCCAGGAACGAACAGCACATCAGACAGAAAAAGATCACAGTCAGGGCGAACAAAACGCACGATGCCAACACCCTGGACCAGCAGCATCTGTCATGATCCAGTACGAACTAACTGAACGTCACCAACAGGCCCCGATGACACAAATGCGAGACGCGATGACCTCATGTGATGAGTGGCTCCAGAGTCAATAATCCAGAATCCACGTGACACGCGAGCAGGTGACGTGACGTGACATGCTACAATGTTTCCCGTTTACCCAGGAGAAAATGGCGTGTACCCAGAGCAAGCTGCTAATCGATGGGGGTATGAGACATGTTGCCAATCCTCAATCCATGCTTCATCAGAGACTGGACTAACCAACGACGCTCCCCGAAGGGCTCCATCCGACTCACAGGGGTGACCTCTAGACCCAACAGCCAGACTCACACTGTAGGAGGCTGCAAGAAGTCGAGGTTGAGAAGAGAAATACGGAGAAGGTGACGCTGTACGCGAATCCATCGGTGGGAATTCCCGGTGCCATGAAGGGAATGGGATACCAGGAAATGAAGGGGGAGAGCCCCTGTAGAGAACCAAGGAAGACCTCATGGTTGACGTGTCAGACCCAGAGATGGATGCTGAAGTAGAGGAAGGGAACGCCGGGGGAGCAGGTGCATGAAGCCACAAAGGAGCTGTGTAGAACGGTGCCGGTGGTCCGTAGAACGACGGGGCCCAGTACGGTGGTCTCCATGCCACCCCAGGTGGAGGCATAGCCGGCGACGCCATGCTGACAAGAACGGAAATCTCAGAGGAGAGAAGGAATGGAGGAGTAATGGGAGAACCTGAGAATGGTTTCCCATGATGCCAGGACAAATCCCCAAGCACCCAGGTCTCGACCGAGAGGGATAGAATGTGAAAGAACACAAGAGGATGATAGAAGAGAGAAAAGAGATAAGGAAGACTAAGCCAAGGGCACAAGAAAGATGTCAACCCGGGAAGTGAGGCATTTGGACGAGGCCCCGAGTACCGGGGTAGCTATCCAACGTGGGAATCGTGACTGGAGCCAAGAACAAGTGTAAAGCCCAATGAAAAATACCTGGGTTGGCCAATGAGGAGGTGGAAGATTCTTACGAATCCAGGTTCAATTCCCACGACCGTTGGTCTTCCAAGACAGTGGGAAAAACCCCCAAATGTCCAGGTCTCAACCCGGAAGGGTAGAAGAGAGGTGAAAGGAAGTGCCAAAAGGGAAAGGTAACAGGAAAATAAATTCAAGCAAAAAATAAAGAAGGAAAAAGTCAAAAGATTGAAGATAGGGCAAACTTCTGCGAGACGACGACCAGACCAGCCGCCACGATATTCGGCGACGTCGAGGACGGGTATGCCTGGGAAGCTCCTGTTCAGAAAAACTACTTCTGAAATATGTGACAGCCAACGATGACCGCCCGTTTCATCCGCCGGTCCATCTGATCAGTAGATTAATCCGACCTGATGTGAAAGCCTCACGGTGTACGCCGCCCTAACTGTGACGTAGCAAGCGGCCTGGGAATTCTGAAAAACAATGTTTTCTGATGTTTCTTCACATTAATTTGACGCAGGATTTTTACCGTCGATCGAGCAAGACAAAACACATCATGACTTCAAACCATCGTCAGTATGACAAGTCTAGCGAAACCAGTAACATTCTTTCTCAAGCGCTGACAGCTGATGGATCATCCGGGCGTCAAACCAACCCATCGAGCCATTCAGGTCGGCGTAAAACTTCAACCACCACAACCAGGTTTGCGTCTCCGGTAAGCCAGGAACCATGTCGGCCTGAATTCTCAAGGTGAATAGGAGCGCGACACCTCGTACAAGGACAGAGCCTCAAGCAATTTATCCTTGAAGATATTTAGGCTGGCCCCCGGGAGGGGCTGCCGAGCAGGTGGACCCAGGTACTTCCCGTGCCTTGTTTTTTTGTTGTTGGTTGCCTTCGGTTTTGGAGCCTGGTGATCGCGGGCCTCTGCGATTGATAGAGACCGACGGCTCCGTTGATCGATGAGCCAGCCACTGCTGGCTGGGCTGAGTGTGGGGGCGGGCGGTTTCCAGGAAACTACACGTTGTCGCTTAGAGCTGCTGCGCTACATGCTGTTACTTCTCCAAGCTGATGCGCTACATACTGCTGGTACTGCGCGATGCTGTTGCGAGATGCTGCAATACAAGATGTGACACAGGTTGCAATACAAGCTGCTACTGCGATACAAGCGGATGCTGTTGCTGCGAGTTGTTGTGCTAGCAACGACAGCAGAATGCTGTACTGCTGCGTACTGCCATCGTGCGCTGGTGCTGTTGCTGATGTTGCAGTGCGAGGGCAATGCCTACCCTCGCAATTTCACGGTAGTATGTGGTGCTGATGTAGAATGAAGCAGTAGCACAGAAGAAAGGCGGCGGACAACAATGTCATGTCCACAAGAGATAAGTGGGCAGCAAGAGTAATGCCTTCGCTGTCGAAGACAGCCAGCACCAGGGACGCTGCTGCCACGGGTCAAGTGGTAGCACTGTCACTGGTGGATGGGCAAAGAAACCCAAGGCGCGCAAGAGTGCAGCCGCAACCTGCAGTTGTGGCCGCTGTCACGGCTTAGATTTTCCTGGATGTGGCAGAGAGTGCCACAGAAAAGAGTTTTGGCGGTTCAGACAGCCATAGACCATAGCTGCTTCTATTTCTCTTACGACTCAGAGTGACACCATAGTTCTACAGCTTGGTTGTGCGTGCTTGTTGCCGCCAAGATGGCAGCCGCGACGAGGAACTGTTGCCGAAAATTTGGCAGCGTTCCACCTCCGGCTCTGCCGGAGTACTACGTGGTCTGAGCCCTGAGCTCAGTGCCGCCACGTTTCCAGGATCTGTTCGCCCCACCCAGCCCAACCCAGTCCAGCAAGAAAATGCTGTTGCATGTTGTATGGTGGGATGTAAGGGTTCAGTCTCTGAACTGCTCTGATACCATGAGTGATTGTGAAAATTCCCTTCAGCGATGTACTATGTGAGAGTGTAGGTCATGAGGGACACAACGCCGCTGAGAATGATGGAAAGACGGCAACGATCTGGTTGAAAGAATGAGATTTAGTTAGAACAATGAGCAAGAGTGTTGGATATACCCGCCACTCTCGATACGACCAGCGTACGTGCAAGTTGCATGAAAGCTGGTCCATGGGAAACTCCAAGAAAATAGCTACCAGCTCCCAAACAACAACTAGACAGAACCCGGAAACAGTACGGTTCACTCGGGTGGCAGAATGACAAACCGAAAGAAGTAGCGGAAGCAGAAAACCACGCTATGCAAAACTAAATTGCCAGAGAGCAGATTTGATGTTGCCGAGAAAGTGACCATCGTGAACTGGCCTCCAAGGAACTCCTGTGTGCACATGGGAATGTGCAAGATGAAGCTGAGATTGTCAACATGGGTGTCGACCACTGTAGCCTACCTGCATGTGAGTTGTGTCAAGTCCAGAGGTCACCAAGGCACTGACATAACAACAAGGGGTAGGGGGGAGGTTCGACCTCAGCTTGGACGAGGATGAAGCCTTGAGTGAGAGCGAGCTCGCTGCTCTCTCGCTCACTTCACTTGTCGCTCACCCCGACAAGTAGTAGTTGTTCTTTTTCTGACTGCCGTGGGAGTGTGCAACAAAACCCTCACCCTATATTCTGCGTGCCATGGTGCTCTGCCATAGTTGAGGGTTGTTTCCTGTCCACTCTTCACCTCACTACCTCTATAGTTGGAGATTAATTAGGGCATGTAAGCCCATGCAAAAACGAGCATGAGCTTTGTGTGTGAGTGCATTGCAAAACTACAAGAATTTGGCCAAGTCTGGAATGCATGATCTAAAAGAACAAGGAGAGAGTACAAGCCCATAGCATGCTTATGTGGGGGTGCTAGCAGCTAGCCGCACCAAGCCCCGTCACCCGCGTTGAACCCGAACGAGTCAGTGGAGAGAACACACTACATACACCACGAGAGAAACAAAGGTGGTCTCCTCGAGGCACCGGAACAACTCTCCAAGTGCCTGGGTCTCGACCACCGAGAAAATACAAGCAGTGTTATAAATACTCAAAATCAGCGTCTAAACATCACAAACGAATTTCTAAACATCGAAAGCACTACTACAACCATTGAGTCTCCTCGTTGAATCGGTATCATCCACCGGGTACGCGGGTCTCAACCCACCGAGAAAATTCTCCTAGCTCCCAACAAGCCAACAGGGCTGTCGGAACGCATCGACCGCGTCTCGCCAGCGCTATTGTAGATGCTGGAGAAGTCTCGTGGCACTCCGGAGGCCCCTCGTGTCGTCACACCCTCCTCTACCATATACCACCAATGTGGGTATATGGGTAATCCATCGGCATCGGTCGTGACAGGTGGAAGCCACACAAACCAACACTCCCCCTGGCTGACATAGCCGTCAACGCCAGAATGAAGGCATGGAACAACAACGTATGCCGAATCACAATCTGCACAAGTCAACCACACACACACATACACACACACACACACACACACACACACACACCCGATGCCCATCCACGCACAGAGGCTAGGCCCAAAGTCCCAGTGGAGCATAATGAAGGTCACAAGGTCTCCTCAGGACACTGGTACATCCTCCCATGTGTCCGGGTCTCGACCATGAGAAGATTCATGCACATCTTTCACAAGTCAGACGATAAGAGGGTATCCTCGTGACACTAGCGGTACCAGTGCCCGGGTCTCGACCGCTGCGAGCAATCCATCAGGTGTCCATATGCCGGCCACAATAACATCAGTAACCAACACACATGATCATAGGGGGATCTCCTCGTAACACGGGTACAACTCACCACGTGTCCGGGTCCCGATCACTATGAGCAATCCAGCTCGCATGCATATGCCACACATAGTATAGCCACATACCAAGACACACGATCACATGGTCTCCTTGTGACACTGGTACACCCACCAAGTGCCTGGGTCTCAACCAAAAGAGTGCTACCATCCAAATATAGTTTTGAAGGCACGTGGCATGAGCCACACGCTGGCTGCTCTAATATGTTCATAGCAGAGCATGGACCCCTCGCCATGCATCTCCCATGACGTCGTGTCAGGTCGAGGTCCATACAACACTTCCCCTGGGAAGATAAATCTGGCGGAAAAGTCCTCGATGGAGATGCCGATACTGTAGCTGAACAGATCATGGGCGATAAATCATGTAGTCACTCCATCACGTAGAGACAGCTCCCCCTGTCATGTACGAACCTGCTCCCACCCTCAAAGACGAAGTGGTGTATCCGGCTACAACTCCTCACGTCGCCCCTGCATCACCTGGAATGTATCATTCCTCGTTGGACTGCCAAGAGCCCCAAATCACAATCTCTCCTCTCTCTGCTCTACCGCGATGCATCTCTGTATGCCAAAGGAAAGGGAATGGGCGAGTAGTACGCAAGCATTGATGAAGTGGCAAAGCTAGCCTCTGAGACGGGATAGAGTATCCTAAATCATAGGGGTGTACCGCTATAAGACGTGAAGGGCTGGAACAACAAACCGGACCACCACACGTGGACGAAGATGACGATGGGGTAGCTGAGTCAGGTAGATGAAGGTAAATGATGGCAGCAGTAGAAGAAGGAGCGATGACGGAGTCGACAGGTTTGCGAATTGAGGAAACTGAAGGCATGCTCGTCTCTCTTGTGGTAGTGTCTCCACCGGACGTCATACTTGGAGCTAGTACATGATCCTCCCTGAGTATGGGTGTACGAGATCCTGATTGTGGAAAGCTCGGGCCAATAGTAGTGGTGCTCCAATGCTCTGACAGTCACTCCCGTGTTGCCATCACCTCCCGCTGCAGCATCTCTACACGCTCTTGTAAGTCAGTGTAATCTACCTTCGACATGTGGAGGTGGCCCATGTCTGCCTCATGTAGGATCAACTCTGTCTCACTGGATGTTGTACACGTGGACTGTAGAACTCGCAAGTACAGCTCCATCTGTATCTCTGTTGTTGAAGATGATGGAATGAAATGCATCCTCCTGGAGGTCAACCAAACTTGCAATATGCTAAGACGCTGGAACATCGGACGCAGCTGCAGGTGTCACATCCACACCACAGCTCGTGTCTGTCATATAAGGAGGAATGAGCAGTTGCGTGTTGAGAGAGAAGGAGAAGGAGGAGTCGTAAGAGTCCGTGGAGCATGTAGAAATGTTGTCTGTGCAGGTACTGCAACTCTCAATTTCAATGTAATCAGTAGGATCACCAACATGTGAACACGAGAGGGCAGAACTCAGCTCCTGCTGATGAGGTGACTCCATCCTCGTGGTCGGATCTGGTCCACTATCCTCGACTGTCGGCATAGCGGACATAGCTGTGTAGGAATCTGCCTCGACAATACCTGTCAAGGCGACCAGCAAGTGCAGCTGGCGCTCATGCACCATCTCGCCGGGAAGACTCGTCGCTGTCACTTGCTCGATAATGGAGTGAGGACCACCATTTTAATCCATGTGTGTCGCTGCTCCTTCGTGTGTACGGGAACCCGTAGACTCTGGGAACATGGGCGACTCCTCACGCTGAAGTTGGTCCTCAGATAGCGCGGATAACATGGTGGACCGTGCTTTGTCTGTTGCACCAAAAGTCCCAGTGAAATATCTAAGAAATACTGCTCTCAAGAATGCCTCAACCTGTAAAAGACGAGCCGGTCGACTCTGCTCAAGCAATGCGACCGCTGCCGGGCTGGTGTAAGCCTCGTGCACCAACGCCCCCAGAAGTCCGTATGGGGCATCTCGATGTGCACGATACTCCTGTACCACCGTCGGTCCGCTACCGGTCGGAGTCACGAGTGGCACCGCCCAGGCATGCAGAACCTGCACTCCTCTTGATGCAACCTGCTGTTGCAGAACGTCCGGCTCCTGCCCCAGCGTAGATGTCGACCTCGATGACATGCATGTCTCAAGCATTGCATCCTCCGCGGGACTGGTATGAGCCTGCTGCACACACTCCCCCAAAAGTCTGGTAGACGAATCTCGATCTGTACGAGACTCCTGTGCCACCGCCGGGCCGCCACCGGTCGGAGCCGCAAGTGGCACCACCCAAGGACGTCGTGCATGCGCTCCTCCTGATGTAACCTGCTGCTACGGAAGTTCTGGATCCAACCTGGACGTGGAAGTTGAGCTCGATGACACACAAGTCTCCACCATGAATGCCATGTCTGGATCAGACTCCACGTCATGTGCTGTCACCGTATCATCTGAATCTGCCTGAGCTGACGCTCGGATACCACGGCACGACGCGAGTGCGGATCATGTGGCTAAGGTCACAGCAGACAATGCACGGTGACCACACTCCCCCTAGACAGGTAAAGCAACGGAAGCCAAGGAGGTGGAGGAGGTATAAAAACCGGCATGAACACGGCGTGCAGAGCGCTGACACGACTATAATGACTGCATGAGGACATGTCATCTCGAGGTGGCGTCGTGGTAGCAGGAGAGTGGAGGATCGAAAGGATGGTGGCAGCCCTGGGACTGACCGGCACGTGGAGCTGAAGGGATACCATCAGATGAGGAAGGAGGAGAGGATGAAGGAGATGTGATAAAGGAGACTGTCAACAAACTAGTGGCAGAAGCACGCTAGGTGATGACGAGGTCAAAAAGCCGCTGCACCATCCTTCTGAGGCCGTGGATCTCTACGAATATGGTCGCCAAAGGTCTAGCTATGGGATCTACCATCGATGGTAGATCCGCATGCTGTGGAGGATACATGCTCAGACAAGGATGAAGCCAAGGTGGATGCCAGCAGCGAGGGCGCGTCCAGCAGCGATGCCAACCATGACGTCCATTATCGCAGTACTAGCAAGCAAACACGCAGGGCGCCTGCTCAGATGTCTGTACACTCATCTCGTGCACTGGACGATGGATAGGTGCCGAGGGCACCTACTCCCAGTGGTAAACACCAAGCCACGGGAGAGGATGACATTGGGCAACACTATCACCACAATAGGTCATGGCATTGCGGTTAGCAAGTGTAATAAGACGGGACGAGCTTCACGGCTAGAGCACGACCGGAGAAGGGAGTTTGACCAGCTGCAACCACTAGTCCTGCTTCCACTAAAGGAGCATAAACTACTCCAAGAACAAAAGGTGTGGCGGCTACAGGTGCGGCTACTGCTCCAAGCGGTAGATGACCAAGCCCTTGAAGATGGACAAACCCGAATACGCCATCGATCCAATGGATTGAAGTGCGGGGACCAATCCACGGAACCCAGAGAGACGCCGGTCCACGACGCGTCTCAAAACAGAAGTCGTTTTCGGCTAGGAAGGCAAAACTGCAAGCGATGCTGCAACTGCTCTGCACTAAGCAGTCGTTGCGATTCCACCGCCATTACCGCTGCTACTACGGAAGCTGTTGTTGTTGTTGCTACTAGAGGTGTCGGTGAGATGCCGGGCTATTCTATGGTGCCACATGATGTTTTCTTCCCCTGTGACCAGAAATTACCTTTCCCCTCCTCTTTTTTTATTTCGCCCCTTATTTTTTCTCTGCTCACCCCGGATTTGCCCGTCACACATTTGTGGATTGCCCCCTAGAAAGGGGGCAGGTCAGGATTGGGGGGGGGGATAAAAAAAAGAGGGGACAATTTCATGTTATCCCCCCTCCCTCCTTGCTCGCTCGCTTAAAAAAGTGAGCGAGTGAGTGAGAAAGTGAGGAGGGGAGGGAAAAATAGGAGGGTCCGCCCCTCTCTCTGTCCGTTGGCCGACGGGGTTGACGGGGCCGATGGGGCCGACGGACCCCTCCGAGGGGCTCCTCGCAGGGGACTCGACGGGGCCCTCCGAGGGTCCCCTGGAGAAGGGGGGGGGCTCGAAGGGCCAACAGGCCCCCTCCAAGGGGGCCCCTTTGCGGGAGCTCGAGGGGGCTCCTCCAAGGAGAACCCTTGGAGGAGGGCTCCGAGGCCCTCCTATAGCAGCAACTGTAGTGGCAGGTACAGCGGCTGCGGTTGCTGCTGCTGCTGTTGCTTCCGCTGCTGCTTCTATTGCTACAACTCTGCGTAGTAGCTGTTGCTACTGCCGCCGCTACTACTGCTTCTGCTTCTACTACTGCTACTCTGCATAGTAGCTACTGTTGCTGCTTGCTACTATCATCGCTGTTTCTTGCTACTGTCGTCACTGCTCCTGCTACTGCACGCTGCTACTGTTGCCATCGTAACTGCACGCTACTACTACTGCCGTGGCTACTGTAGTTGCTGCTACTGCTGCTGCAATGTGCTACTGCTACCGTCACCGCTACTATAGCGGCTGATGCACTGGTGTAGCTACAATTGCTCCTACTATTGTACGGCACAGCGGCTACAGCTACTTTTGTTGTTGCCGCATATGCAACTGCTGCAAATGCTAGCGCTGGCCAAGACTGCTGCTTTTTGCCGCCGCTGCTGGTGTTGCTATGAGTGGTTGTTCTGCCACCACTCTTTTACTGCATGGCACCACAGCTGCCACGGCTGCTACGTCTCTTGGTGCTACTGTTGTTGCCACCGTAGTTGCTAATGCTGCTGTGTGTAACTCACCGCCCCTGTGGCGTTCACGTGTAGTAACTTTGTACTCCTTCACGCTGTTGCCGGTGTGGCGCCAGGTGGCGCGCTTTCTCTATATTTCGTCCAGTGTTGCTGCTTCTGTTGCTTCTACTACTCACGTTCCCTCCTGTGCTCTTATAACAAGTTGGAAATTAATGAAGACATATAGGCCCATGCAAAAACGAACATGAGCTCTGTGTGCGAGTGCATTGGAAAACGACAAGAATTTGGCCAAGTTTGGAATGCATAATATGAAAGAACAGGGAGAGAGTACAAATGAGCTCCTAACGGGCTTATGTGGGGGTGCCAGCAGCTAGCCGCACCGGGCCCCGTCACCCCCATTGAACCCAAACGAGTAAGTGGGGAGAACGCACTGCATACATGATGAGAGAAACAAAGGTGGTCTCCTTGAGGCACCGGAACAAATCTCCAAATGCCTGGGTCTCGACCACCAAGAAAATACAAGCAATTCTACAAATGCTCGAAATCAGCGTCCAGACATCACAAACGGCTTCCCGAACATCGGAAGCACTACTACAGCCATCGGGTCTCCTTGTTGCTGTGGTATAGTCCACCGGGTGCACGTGTCTCAACCCACCGAGAAAATTCTCCTAGCTTCCGTCAAGCCAACAGGACTACCGGAACGTGTTGGTTTTTTCGCATCTCTCATCGTGCTCTGTTGTGTCCTCCCGACTTGTGTACATCGACGTGTAGATGACTGGCGGCGAGACTCAACGCTGCTGAAGTGTCGTCCGGTGGAGCTGACGCACGCTAAGGCCTACACGCAGTTTGCTAGAGCCTTCTCCCTGCAACAACGTGCTCAGCTCCATCGGCAGGCCTCCTCGGCGGTCGGGCCGTCGGCGGTCACTGCCAGCGCAGATGCTGTCTGCATGCGCCCAGCACTGGATCTGACTGTGCCATTGCTTGTGCAGCGTCATACTCTGCTTAGGGTCCATGACTCATGTTAGCGTGGCACTGTTTGGCACCATGGACTAACGTAGGCATTGCCTGGGTTCGGGCAGCCATAACTCTTTGCCGTTTTTTTTCTAGCTGTTTCTGACTGCCCAACTGCGTTTGCAGTGTTGGTATTATGGTATTGTCTAGTTTTCAGGCAAAATGGACGATGTCCGGGTTTTGGGCTGTACGCCATTTGGCAGGGCTCACCGAGAAAACCCTGGCTGCCAAAAAAAGGTATATTTTCTGATTGGTTGGTTAGCTGAGTAACAAGCTCTATAGAGCTTAGGGGGAGCTAGAACTTGGAGGGGTCTTCCATTGTTGTCCGTTCTTCATTCCTAATCAGTCACTTTCAGTTTTTAGCTACTTTCTGGTGCTAACACTAGCACGTACACTTTTGAGTAACAAACTTAGAGCACACAGACTTGGACTCTAGAGCACAGTCTGAGGAGGCAACAGACTAAGCAACGAGCGTCGAAGCCCACAAGCTGCATAAACAAAGCCACCGTCCCAACCTGTGCCTTAGCAGATTCCAGCTTGGTATCTGAGCAGGAGCGTAGTAACAGCAGTAGATAACTGGCGTACAAGTGCCTGACTACGCATGCAGACCCCCATATGTGCCAGTACAGGGGAAATGCTGCCGGATATTTTTCAGCAGCATTGACCCGCCTGGTGGCGGCGTCAGATTTTTTCCCACGGCCACGGGGCTAGGGGAAATACTGCCGGAATTTCCAGCAGCACTGATCCCCACGCGTGACGCAAGGAGGTGAGCGACAGGCGGCATCAGACACCTTCTGGCAAGGACGTACCCGGCAACATCACCCAGGTACAGTGACTGGAAGCAGCAGTAAGAAGCAGCAACAGCCTGCAGTAGCTGCAGCAGCTTGCAGTAGCAGTGAGCAATGGAAGCAATAACAAGCAGCACTTGTGCGCAACAGTAGTAGCGCATAACAGAAGCAGCTGGCATCAACAACAGCTCGCAACAGCTCATAGCAGTAGGAGCTTGTAGCAGCAGCAGCCCGTAGCAGCAAGTTGCAGCAGGAGCCAAGAACAGTAGCTTGCAGCAGTAGTAGCAGCAACAGCGAGCGGCAGCAGTAATAGTGAGCAGTAGCAGCAGGCTGTAGCAGCAGCAGTAGCGAGTAGCAGCATCAGCCGGCTGTAGTTGCAGCAATAACGAGTAGCAGTCGGGAGCAGCCAGCAACAGTCACTATAGCAGCAACGAGCAACAGCAGCTTCTTGTAGCCTACTGCTCGCTACGAGGAGCGTGCTGCAAGCAACGAGCTTGCTACTCGTAGCAAGCATCAAAGTACAAGCAACAAGCAGCAAACTTGCTGCTCGCAGCTCCCTACTCGTTGCGAGCAGCGAGCTCGTTGTGACCAACGAAACGAAAAAAAAGGAAGAGGAAAAAAAATCCCCCCATCCCAGCAGCGGCCCTATAGCGGCTACAGCCACCGCCATAGCCGTTGTAGCAGTCACATTGTGTGCAGCAGCTCATAGCAGCTTAGCAGCAGCAGCAACTATTGCTGTTGCAACATTAGTCACAACAGTAGTAGCAACAGCAACAACAGCCGTATTAGTATTAACTACAGTTGTAGCAGCAGTCGTTGCTGCACCAAAAACCATAGCAGCAGTAGCCGCAGTAGCTGTTGCAACAGCAGACCAGCGGCAACAGCAGTAGCGGCTTCCCTGTAGCTGACACAACAGCGGCTCTAGTAATGGTCATTGCTGACGTCACCAGTCCTCAATTGACGTCACTACTGATGTTACTACTGACGTCGTCAACAAAAAAGGAGAGGAAGAAACTCAACATTTACAACCCTACAAATAATGCACTAGTAGCTGCTGACATCAGCCATCCTAGGCTGATATCACTACTAACATCAGCAACAGAAAAAAAGGGGGCAGCAAAATCCACCATGGCTAACAGCCCCAGTGAGGAGGGGTCCTCCTCTGATGGGGGGACCTCCAGCCCCCTTCTCTTGAAGCAGGTGCAGCAGTTGCAACAGTGGCAACAGCAGCAATAGCAGTATCAGTAGCAACAACAGCATCAGCAGCAGCAGTAGTCCAAAGGCTTTGTCACCAAAGCCTCCGACCCAATGGCCGCCATTCAGTAACAGCTTACCGCACTGACGCAGCAGCTTGCAGCACAACAGCCATTGGCATCACAAACTCACACCAGTGCCCTGTTGCCTTTCCTTTCTCCTGGGCACGCCAGCCCCACTGTGTTGGCTACCACGTATTACCTAGCGTAGCAACAGACTTAGCGCCAGCGGCAGACAGTGACTTCAATCCTTGGTCCCACTCTTAGTGCCTGCCGCATGCCAAAGGACTTTGAGACCCCACCCCCGCCGCTTCAGGCCGACGAGCAGTTCCAAAGCTGGGAACTCAGTTTCCGCATCTAGGCACATGGTGAGGGCTTGTGGGCATACTACACTTTTCCATACGACTCCATTCAGGCTGACCAATTGTATGACGCTAGTCGTACCGTACGCGCCCTCGTCCCCGTCCTCCAACTTCACGCCTAGCCTTAGAGCCCTTCCTCGGCGACTTCACCGCTGGCGGTACCCTAGACCCTGCAGCTGCATGGCACGTCCTCACCCATCCCCATTGCCTATCTAGCGGGGCTGAAACCAGCCGTCTGCTGCAGGAGTTCAACTCCCTACACATTGGGGAGACCGAGACGGTCACTTCTTACTGGCTGCGGGCTGAGGACATCCTCCGTACCCTAGGCACCTATGCTCCATCCCCTCAGGCCGTGCTCCTTACCATCAATTGCGGTGCCACCGACGCCTACGCTGACGTCTTCGTCCACTACTCCTAGGATGTCCTTTCCACCATGGCGGCTCAGGACACCCTCATGCCCTAGGCATACAAACTCTTTCTCAGGATTAAGGAAGCTCGTCTGGAGTCCCACATCTAGCGCACAGAGACCCTCGCCTCCCCTGCAGTCGCCTCGATGGCCGTCGCTTCCCCAACAGTAGTTGCATCCACCAGCTCCTTGCCGTCGACGACAAAGAAGCATAGGGGCAAGAAGGGCAAGGGCCCTCAGAAGCAGCAATACCAACAGTCAATCGGGTCTAGTGGTGGTGGCTCGTTATGCCACAACTGTGGCCAGCCAGGATACGAGTGGTACACGTGCCGGTTAATGACAGATGAGGTGCGTGTCATCGCCACCATACGTCGCCAGCATGAGTTCCGTCTCGCCTCTACCGCCGTCGCTGTCGTCGGCCCTGACGCCTGTACCTCGTCCAGTAGTACCACTCCTCTGATAGCCACACTGGTTCCGCAGTCGCCAGCTCCACAACAACATCATCCGCAGCCATCGGCGCCTCCATTTCCATCTCTGGTGCAGTCCTCCTTCTATCCGGGCTATGGAGTTGTCACTCCGCACTCCGTCTACACTCCCAGACCGTCCACCCGTGAGCTCCAGTTGGACCAATTCATTGTGCTCCAGCTCGGTCTGCCTCACCCTCCTCCCCAAGGAAGTACGATTTGCGTTACCTCCTGCCCGTCTGCCCTGCCTTGCATGACTGAGACTGAGCTGCGGTTGTGTCCTGCTTCCACATCCGCCCCGTCGTCTCCCGTGCCCTCTGCCCCTCTCCATGACGACGTTGCGTGGCTTGATGATTGGCAATCTTGGTTCGCGCCACCGTCCATCGCATTCGCATCCCTTGCATACTGCCATGTCACTGTTAGTGATTTGGTGACTCCGGTCCAGGCCCGTGCCGAGACCTGGATCATCGACTGTGGGGCCACAAATCACATGACCGCCTCTTGTGGGGCCTTCAGTGTGCTTGGCCCTATCGGCGATGTGTCCGATGTCCGGACGGGCTCCGGACAGGTGTTACTTGTCCGCGGCGTTGGCGTCGTTCGTTTCCGTGGTCCTGCCGGTGATGTTTTCGTGACTGGCATCCTCTTTGTCCTACGTCTTCAGCTCAGCCTTCTGTCCAGCACTGCCCTTGATCGCATGAGCATGGACGTTCTGCACTCGTGTGGCGTTGGCAGTGTGTCGTTACTTCCGTCCGGTCTTGTTGTTCTGCACGCCACCGCCCGTGGCAACCTGTGGCACGTACCTCGTCGATCCGTCCCTCCCTCCATCCCCTCCCCATCCGCCGTGATAGGCCATATCTTTGTCACTAGTACACTCTCACCACATCATACACGTCTCTTGCATCACCACCTTTGCCACGTCCACTCTGCTGTCGTCGATAGCATGCTCCACACCCAACCGGTCAAGGGCCTGGGCTAAGGCTGCACACGAATCCTTGGATTCATGAATCTGGTTCACGAATCCCGAATCCGGACCCGGATTCACGAATCCGGATCCAGGGTCGGGTCTCATATGGGGATTCGAGAATCCACTCACGAATCTTTGGGGAGGGGGGGGGTCCTAAATCCATAAGCCAGTCAGTTCAAATCCAACAATCGGACTCGTCGTTTGGTGTTTCAAAAATCAATCTCTCGGAGGGTCGCACGCCGACCCTCCACGCCCATCACTCCCAAGCACGTTTCGCGCGTGTGCCAGGTCTATGACCTGGCACATGCGCCAAGGCTCAGAAGCTGACAGCTGCGCTAACTAGCGCAAATCATGCATGTGCCAGGTCAACTTCCTGACACATACATGATATGGCATTCGCCACTCGCTCGCACGTTCTCCACGAGCGAGGGGCGATTCATTCTGGGTCTTGCAGCAAATGCGGCAGATGTGCGATGACCTGACTGACGTCCTTTGGACAAGCCAGTGTCACTCCGCACTTGGCCACGGTCTAGAGTAAACGGCGCCGACAGGCAAACCGCCGACCGCCCTTGGTATTTCAACCAAGGTAGAGATCACCCACGGAGTGGTGTTTCCACACTGAAAGGTTCACTTAGCTTGTCCCAACCGTGGCCGGAGAGTGTTCCAAACTCTCACCCAACTGGCAATGCTACACACCAAAGTGTGCACTTGCACTTGTTCTTTACCCTCTTTCTTGGTGGCCAACAAGGGATTAGTTTTCTCCCAAGTCTCAAGAGAAAGAGATGATACATTATCACATGCAAATGACAGGCCTTATATAGTCTCTGGTCAGTGCTCCCTGTGGCTCCTTGGAGGGGCCTCCCCCCAAGGCCACCCTAGACAGTGTCATCAGCTTTGATGACATGGCACCCTCTGTGACCGCCAAGTGGCGCTTGATCCACCTTGGACCTTAGAAGCTTCTAGGAAGCTTCCTTGGTCCTTTTTAGTCACAAAGAGAATTTGGTCCTGCAGGATTTGACCCCGGACCTCTCGCTTGCGAGACGGCGCCTTCACCCACTAGGCTGTAGGAAGTTGTCCTAAGGAGCATGCACCAGGTAGACTACAAAGAGTAGACCAAGGGGACTTACTCCACAAGGGTGAGTAGTGCATGCCTTGTCTCTCTCAGCCTCTCTTGCATGTCGTTGGGGGACTTGCGCTACAAGCGCAGTACATACCCAGTCTAAATCTTCCGCTGATTGGACCAGGGGCATACACAGAATATAACAAACTCTCCCTTGCACCTGCGTCCATATGCGGCTAGATTCTTGCTGTGGCCATGGGCCCAGCGATGTCGGCCACCTGTGAAGTAGCCCGCCCGTTCAGTCCTCGTCTGCTGCGCTCACCATCCCGATGCCTCGTGCCCCTGCCATGTGCGGGTCACTGTCCAGCGACTTCGTCAGGAAGTCCGCGAGCATCTGCTTGGTCAAGATGTACTGCAGATCCACCACTCCCTTGGCGACGAGGTCGCGCGTGTAGTGATAGCGGATGTCGATGTGCTTGGTCCGCCTGGAGAGGGTGTCTTTGAACGCGATGTCCATCGTGCTCTGGTTGTCGACGTGGATGACTGTGGCCTCCTTCTGTGGTGCGTGCATCTCAGCGAGCAAGCTGCGTAGCCACTACGTCTCCTTGCACACCTCAGACAGCGCCACGTACTCAGCTTCTGCGGTTGAGATGGAGACACAGTCCTGCTTGCGGCTTGCCCACGACACAGCGCCGCCGTTCACAAGGCACACAAAGCCCGAGGTGGATTTCCTGTTATCCACGTTGCCTCCAAAATCTGCGTCGGTGTAGCACTTGAGGCGTAGAGGGTCTGTTCCTTGAAGGCTGCCGTACTGCAGCCCCATGTGCCGTGTCTTGTTGAGATAGCGCAAAATGCGCTTCACGGCCTGCCAGTGGAGTGGCCCAGGGTTGGCCACGAACCGACTGACTAGCCCCACAGCAAAGGAGATGTCCGGTCGCGTGCCAACCATGGCATACATGATGCTGCCCACCGCAGACTGGTACGACACATCTTGCATTTCGTGGCGCTCGGCTTCCGTGCTGGGGGAGTGGGCGGAGGTGAGATTGCACTTCGTGGGGAGAGGAGTGCTGAGAGGTTTGGCGTCTTCCATGCCATAGCGCCGAAGCACCTCTGAGATGTACTTCGTCTGGTTGAGCTCGATGGTGCCTGCAGCTCGGTTGCGATGTATAGCGATGCCCAAGTAGTACTCGAGCTCGCCCATGTCCTTCATCTGAAACCGCCCATGCAGATTCTCCTTGAGGGCCTCGAGGGCCTTCATGGAGGTGGAGGCCAGAATCAGGTNCACACCTGCCCGGGTTTTGCCTTGACACCCTCGGGCACCTCCATTAGTATCTCCTTGTCAAGCTTCCCGTAGAGGAAGGCGGTCTTGACGTCCATCTGGTGGATTTCCATGTTGCGCGCCGCAGCCACAGCCAGCAAGGTGCGGATGGAGGGGAAGGACGCGACAGGAGAGTAGGTCTCGTCGTACTCAGACCCTGCTCTCTGCGAGAACCCCTTCACGACGATCCTTGCCTTGTACTTGTCGATGCTGTTGTCTTGCTTGCGTTTGACGCGTAAGACCTACTTCACGCCCACCACGTGTGCGTTTGGTGGTCTGTCCACCAGCACCCACGTCCCGTTCTCCTCGATGGAGGCGAGCTCGCTCTCCATCGCCTCCTTCCACTTAGCGGCGTCTGGCCGCGAGAGAGCCTCGGCGATGGTAGCCGGCTCTCCCTGCGCAAGGCACGACCAGCTCAGGCCAGTCCACTCGGCCTTCCCTCCGTCGTACTGCTTCGCAGGCTTTGCTTGGCGCTCACTGCGCCGCAGTGGTGCTAGTGCTGGCTGCTCGTGCTGCTGCTGCTGCTGCTGTGCTTCCCCAGGAGGGATCACTGGAAGGGAAGAGCCACTAGCCTCCGAGGAGGCCTCGGATGTCTCCGACGCGGTGTCGGATGTCAACTCCGCTTCAGCCTGAGCGGATGCTCTCCCTGAATTGGCAGCCTCGCTATCTACGGCCACTGGCATCCCACGCCAGTTAGGCGGGGGTGTGTC
>SZWC01001653.1:102718-150773 GCA_023375785.1 Penium margaritaceum
GTGGCTCCTTGGAGGGGCCTCCCCCCAAGGCCACCCTAGACAGTGTCATCAGCTTTGATGACATGGCACCCTCTGTGACCGCCAAGTGGTGCTTGATCCACCTTGGACCTTAGAAGCTTCTAGGAAGCTTCCTTGGCCCTTTTTAGTCACAAAGAAAATTTGGTCCTAGCGAGATTTGACCCCGGACCTCTCGCTTGCGAGACGGCGCCTTCACCCACTAGGCTGTAGGAAGTTGTCCTAAGGAGCATGCACCAGGTAGACTACCAAGAGTAGACCAAGGGGACTTACTCCACAAGGGTGAGTAGTGCATGCCTTGTCTCTCTCAGCCTCTCTTGCATGTTGTTGGGGGACTTGCGCTACAAGCGCAGTGCATACCCAGTCTAAATCTTCCGCTGATTGGACCAGGGGCATACACAGATATAACAGCCAGGTCATCAAAGCCTGGCATTGAGCCAGTCAGGGGTCCGACCGTACTGGCAGGCTTTGCTTCTGTAGCGGCCGGGACACTGCCACATCGCACATGCAAAGATCGGGAATTGAACAAGGTCTCATCCTTTATTTTTTTTCAAGGAGCCGTATACTGTCTTGGCTACAGTCAAGACTAAGACAAAATCTAAGGATTCACCAAGATTTGTGAATCCACAAGGATTCGCGAATCTTGGATTCGGATTCGCGAATCCAGATCCAGCAGTGGATTCGGACTCTCGAATCTGAATCCAGCTTCAGATTCGCGAACCGGATTCGGTGTGCAGCCTTAGCCTCGGCCCGGACTCCTTCCCCTGGTCGTACTCCACCAAGTGCATTGATTGCGCTCAGGGCAAGATGCACGGGTCCACCTACCCCCATTCATTCTTCCATGCATCCGTCCCTCTGGACCTCGTCCATTCCAATATCATGGGTCCTCCCCCTACCGAGTCTGTCACAGAGCATGGCCGCTATGTTCCCACCCTCACTGACGACTACTCTCGCTACCGCTGGGTCTTCTGCCTTCGGCAGAAGAGCGATGTCGCTCAGACCATTCAGGACTGGCTTGTCCGTGCGGAGCGCAAGTCTGGTCAGCCTCTCTGCCACTTCCGTTCCGATCGTGGTGGCGAGTACATGGGCAAGACCACGACTTTCCTCGCCTCCCGCGGTATCCACCACGAGACGTCAGTGTTGACATGGTGTGCCCCTTGCCATGAGTGTCGTTGATCTTACTCCCTGGTTCGACCACTAAGGAATGGTCGAACCAGGGAGATCGAGCTTGGATTCCTTGGACTTTTCCATGCAATATTGAGCTTTGAACCGCTCGATTTGAGTGAGTATTCGGAAAGTTAGCCTAGTCTGAAGTTCGGGTGTTTGGCGGGTGGAATCTGGTACCCGCCATGGGTGGAGGGATAATCCACCGCCAGTGATCTGAGTTCGTCTCCAACGAGCTCCAAATGCACCTGGACCATGAATGAAGTGACTAGAGGGACTTCCTTGACCAGGGTGACCTTCTCCTTGACTTCTGGGCGAGGAAAGGCACTTCGACAGGTCATTGTCGAAGCGCCTCCCGTTGCCTAGCGTGCAAGGCAAGGTGGACGGCTCCACCAAGGGTTACTTCGACGGTCGTAGCAGAGGCTCTACTGCTCCGATTTGGACTTACTTAGATGCGTTGGAAAGCTTAGATCAAATGCTATAAAGATCTGATGTAATCTGACTATGCTAAGTAACAAAAACGTGTTTCGATTCAGTTTTACTGAATGCGACGTGTTCTGTCCACTCACATCCGTGATCCTCGTGCTCCACACTCTTCACCATTGGTGTCCATTGACTGTCCCAAAACATTGGTAGTGTGTACCAGTGAGAGCTATGCATCCTTGAGGGTGCCTCCACATCCACTAGTGTCAACAAAGGGTTATGGACCCACATGCCTTGAAGGTCCCTAGCTCTACAACGTTCACGCTACCGTCGTGCGCCATGGCACCGACCGAGCAAGAGAGCATCCGCGCCATCTCAGAGTTCGACGTACTTGGCTTCCACTTGTGGAGGTGGGAGTTTGAGGTCTTCCTCGATGACAAGGGCCTGCTTGAGCTGGTCAACAATAAAGAAACTGTCCCTCCGGATACCGCGACGCCGGAGGAAGTGGAAGCGTACAAGAAGCGCAACAAGAAGGTGCTCACTTTATTGGTGTATGCGTTTGCTCCAACGCAGCGCTCCCTCATTCAAGGATGCACGGAGGCTGCGGAAGCTTGGAAGAAGCTCTGCACCATCTACCAGTCTACCAACCTTGCTAACCAGCTCTTTGTCTACAAGAGGCTCGTCACCCTCCGAGCCAACGAAGGCGACGACATCATGGAGATCCTGCAGCAGATTGAGTCCCTGACTGCCGAGTGTGTAGCCACCGGGTGGAAGGTTGACCCTCAGCTGAAAGCCATGATCCTCCTCCTGGCCTTGCTGGACAGTTGGAGTCCCATGATCACTGTCGTAGGCGGCTGGTCCGCCGATGAGCTGAAGTACCCGAAGGTGGCTGAGAACGTCCGCAATGAATGGATGCGGCGTGATGGGAGAGAGAGTGGGGCAACATCAAGTTCCGCCTATGCCGTCCACCCTCAAGGTGGAGGGGGAGGCAAGAAGGGGAAGGGTGCCAAGCAGGGTGCCAAACAGGGTACCAAGAAAGGTGACAAGAACGGGGAGTGCTACGTGTGTGACAAAGAAGGCCACTACGCACGCAACTGCCCCAACAGGAAGTTGGACCAGCCGGGGAAAGCTTGAAAGAAGGACGACCATGCAATGATGGCGAAGGAGTCCACTGACTTGATAGATCCGGGAGTCTCCGTGATTGACTCCGGATCGGGCCGCCACATGCAATGCAAGCGGGCGGCATTTTTCACCTATGGCACCTTGGAACGGCGCATGACGGTGGCCAACGGCAAAACAGAGTTGGCTGCCAGTGAAGGCAACATTCGCATCGAGGTGGATGTGGACGGGGAGGCTATCACGAGCATAATTTACAACGTGATCCACACGTCCAACTTTGGGAAAAATTTGCTGTCAGTGAGCCGCCTTACCGATAAGGGGCTTGAGGTGCTCTTCAACAAGAAGGAGACCATCTTGCAAAGAAGGACGATGGAGACCTGGACCTGTGGCACGGTCGTCTGTGTCACATCGCTCCCTCAACAGTGAGGGACATGGCAAAGAAGGAAGTGGTGCATGGTCTTGAGGTCAAGAGCCTCGACGTAGCCAAGGATGCCGTGTGCGAGCCGTGCGTGGTCGGCAAGGCGACGCGGCAGCCGTTTGATGACAAAGGGACGCGAGCATCGGCGAAGTTAGAGGTGGTGCACACAGATGTGTGCGGACCATTCGAGCCCTCCATTGGTAGGGTACGCTACTTCGTCACCTTCATTGACGATCACAGTCGTAAGCTCTACCTCTACATCATCAAGAGGAAGAGCGATGTCTTGTCGTGCATGCTAGAGTTCGTGGCGGCTTTGGAGCGGCAAACAGAGTTGAAGGTGAAGGCATTCAAGAGTGATAACGGCGGTGAGTATGAGGGCTGCTCGGCATGGATGAAGTGCAAGGGGATTGCATGGCAGAAAACTACGCCACATTCTCCGCAGCAGAACGGCGTCGCCAAGAGGGCGTATCGCACCATCCTCAACATGGTCCGGTCCATGTTGAGAAATGCCGGCCTCGCACAGCGGTACTGGGGTGAGGCGGCACGGATAGTGGAGTACAACATGAACCTGAAACCGATGAAGCCGCTAAAAGACGCGGAGTCCAAGGTGTGGAAGACGCCACAAGAAGTGTGGAGCGGGAGGAAACCAACTGAGGCTTACCTCCGCACGTTTGGATGTGTTGTACATGCTGTTGTGAAGGTACGAGAGGGATGGGACAAGCTAGACCCGCGGACTCGCCGGTGCATCTTCGTCGGGTACGAGAGCGGGAGCAAAGCGTACCGGCTCTTCGACCCGCGGAGTCAGTAGATCGTGAAGAGTCATGATGTCACGTTCAACGAGGACAGCCGTTGGACGGACATGGACGCGGGTCTCTCCAAGCAGGGGGGGAGTGGCTGCCACTCCTCGAGGGGGAGACTTCGGAGGACCCAAAAGAGGGTGACGTCCCATTGGCTCCAGCCGGCAAGAACCATCCGGGCGATGTGGGAGCGGCTGATTTGCATTCAGCCGAGTCGGACAATGAGTCCAAAGCGCCGGCAGCAGTGGAGCTAAACGAAGAGGTGGGGAGTGAGCCCGCATCCCCACGGTCCCCGAGAGAGGGGGAGCAGGCCAGCAGTGTGAGTGGCACCGCGAGGGGGCAACAACAGCAGTAGCAGGGGCAGCAGCAACAGCAGCGGCAGCAGCAGCAACAGCCTAAACAGCAGCTGCCCCGAAGAAGCGGACACACAAGGAGGACGGCAAAGAGGTGCGATGTCGCGGAGGGCATCTGGACTGGGCTCGCTCGAGTGTTCTTTGTGCAAGAGGAGTCCGAGTCCGTCAAGGATGCATTGTAGTGGAAGGATGGGACTGAGTGGGAGGGAGCTATAAAATCTCAACTTGCCTCCCATGAAGAGAACGGCACTTGGCAGCTGATTGACAGGCCGGAGGGCGCGAAAATCATTGGCTCCAAGTGGATCTTCAAGAAGAAGCTCACCAAGGAGGGGAAGGTGGAGTGGTACAAGGCTCGGCTGGTCGCGAAGGGGTACGCCTAGCGGAAGGGTGAACACTACGAAGAAACCTTTGCACCGGTGGCGAATTTCGCCTCCATCCGCTCCATCCTCTCGGTGGCAGTTGCGTGCCACTATGAAGTCCACCAAATGGACGTGAAAACTGCGTTCCTCAATGGCGACCTGGACAAGGAGGTCCTCATGGAGGTGCCGGAGGCGGTGGACGCACCGCCGGGGAAGGTGTGCCAACTTCTCAAGGTGCTCAACGGGCTGAAGCAAGCGCCACTCATGTGGTACCTAAAAATGGACGGATTCATGGCGGAGCTTGGCTTCAAGCGCTGCGAAGCAGATCAGAGCGTGTACGTGCGGAAGCAGCCGGGGTTACACCAGATCATGGTCCTTTATGTGGACGGGGCCGAGGGGGCCGACGGACCCCTCCGAGGGGCTCCTCGCAGGGGGCTCGATGGGGCCCTCCGAGGGTCCCCTGGAGAAGGGGGGGGGGCTCGAAGGGCCAACAGGCCCCCTTTGAGGGGGCCCCTTTGCGGGAGCTCGAGGGGGCCCCTCCAAGGAGAACCCTTGGAGGAGGGCTCCGAGGCCCTCCTATAGCAGCAACTGTAGTGGCGGGTACAGCGGCTGCGGTTGCTGCTGCTGCTATTGGTTCCGCTACTACTTCTATTGCTCCTACTCTACGTAGTAACTGCTGCTGTTGCCGCCGCTACTGCTGCTTCTGCTACTACTGCTGCTACTCTACACAATAGCTATTGTTGCTGCTTGCTACTACCATTGCTGTTGCTTGCTACTGTCGTCGCTGCTCCTGCTACTGCACGCTACTACTGTTGCCATCGTATTTGCACATTAGTACTACTGCCGTGGCTACTGTAGTTGCTGCTACTGCTGCTGCAATGTGCTACTGCTACTCTCACCGCTACTATAGCGACTGATGCACTGGTACAGCTGCAATTTCTCCTACTATTGTGCGGCACAACGGCTACAGCTACTGTTGCTGTTGCCGCATATGCAACTGCTGCAAATGCTAGCGCTGGCCAAGACTACTGCTTTTGCCGCCGCTGCTGCTGTTGTTGTGAGTGGTTGTTCTGCCACCACTCTTTTGCTGCATGGCACCATAGCTGCCACGGCTGCTACGTCTCCTGGTGCTACTGTTGTTGCCACCGTAGTTGCTAATGCTGCTGTGTGTAACTCACCACCCCTGTGGTGTTCACGTGTAGTAACTTCGCACTCCTTCACGCTGCTGCTGGCGTGGCGCCAGGTGGTGCATTTTCTCCATATTTCGTCCAGTGTTGCTGCTTCTGTTGCTTCTACTACTCACGTGCCCTCCTGTGCACCTATACCACGTTGGAAATCAATGAAGGCATGTGGGCCCATTCAAAAACAAACATGAGCTCTGTGTGCGAGTGCATTGGAAAACGACAAGAATTTGGCCAAGTTTGGAACGCATAATATGATAGAATAGGGAGACAGTACAAATGAGCTCCTAGCGGGCTTATGTGGGGGTGCCAGCAGCTAGCCGCACCGGGCCCTGTCACCCCCATTGAAACCAAACGAGTAAGTGGGGAGAACGCACTACATACATGATGAGAGAAACAAAGGTGGTCTCCTCGAGGCACCGGAACAAATCTCCAAATGCCTGGGTCTCGACCACCGAGAAAATACAAGCAATGCTATAAATGCTCGAAATCAGCGTCTAGACATCACAAACGGCTTCCCGAACATTGGAAGCACTACTACAGCCATTGGGTCTCCTTGTTGATGTGGTATAGTCCACCGGGTGCACGTGTCTCAACCCACCGAGAAAATTCTCCTAGCTCCCGACAAGCCAACAGGGCTACCGGAACGTGTTGGTTTTTTCGCATCTCTCATCATGCTCTGTTGTTTCCTCCCGGCTTGTGTACATCGACGTGCAGATGACTGGCGGCGAGACTCGACGCTGCTGAAGTGTCGTCCGGTGGAGCTGACGCACGCTAAGGCCTACACGCAGTTCGCTAGAGCCTTCTCCCTGCAACAACGTGCTCAGCTCCATCGGCAGGCCTCCTCGGCGGTCGGGCTGTCGGCGGTCACTGCCAGCGCAGATGCTGTCTGCATGCGCCCAGCACTGGATCTGACTGTGCCATTGCTTGTGCAGCGTCATACTCTGCTTAGGGTCCATGACTCATGTTAGCGTGGCACTGTTTGGCACCATGGACTAACGTAGGCATTGCCTGGGTTCGGGCAGCCATAACTCTTTGCCGCTTTTTTTCTAGCTGTTTCTGACTGCACAACTGCAGTTGCAGCGTTGGTATTATGGAATTGTCTAGTTTTAAGGCAAAATGGACGATGCCCGGGTTTTTGACTGTACGCCATTTGGCAGGGCTCACCGAGAAAACCCTGGCTGCCAAAAAAAGGTATATTTTCTGATTGGTTGGTTAGCTGAGTAACAAGCTCTATAAAGCTCAGGGGGAGCTAGAACTTGGAGGGATCTTCCATTGTTGTTCGTTCTTCATTCCTAATCAGTCACTTTCAGTTTTTAACTACTTTCTGGTGCTAACACTAGCACGCACACTTTTGAGTAACAAACTTAGAGCACACAGACTTGGACTCTAGAGCACAGTCTGAGGAGGCAGCAGACTAAGCAACGAGTGTCGAAGCCCACAAGTTGCATAAACAAAGCCACTGTCCCAACCTGTGCTTTAGCAGTTTCCAGCTTGGTATCTGAGCGGGAGCATAGCAACAGCAGCAGATAACTGGCGTACAAGTACCTGACTACGCATGCGGACCCCCATATGTGCCAGTACAGGGGAAATGCTGCCGGATATTTTTCAGCAGCATTGACCCGCCCGGTGGCGGCATCAGATTTTTTCCCACGACCACGGGGCTAGGGGAAATACTGCCGGATTTTTCCAGGAGCACTGACCCCACGCGTGACGCAAGGAGGTGAACGGCAGGCGGCATCAGACACATGCTGGCAACGACGTACCCGGGAACGCCACCCAGGTATAGTGACTAGCAGTAGCAGCGAGAAGCAGCAACAGCCTGTAGTAGCAGCAGCAGCTTGCAGTAGCAGTGAGCAATGGCAGCAATAGCAAGCAGCAGCTGCACGCAACAGTAGTAGCTTACAACAGCAGCAACTGGCATCAGTAACAGCTCGCAACAGCTCATAGAAGCAGCAGATCGTAGCAGCAAGTTGCAGCAGGAGCCAAGAATAGCAGCTTGCAGCAGCAGTAGCAGCAACAGCGAGCAGTAGCAGCAATAGTGAACAGTAGCAGCAGGCTGTAGCAGCAGCATCAAGTAGCAGCATCAGCCGGCTGTCGTTGCAGCAATATCTAGTAGCAGTCGGGAGCAGCCAGCAACAGTTATTATAGCAGCAACCAGCAACAACAGCTTCTTGTAGCCTACTGCTCGCTACGAGGAGCGTGTTGCGAGCAATGAGCTTGCTACTCGTAGCGAGCAGCAAACTACAAGCAAAAAGCAGCAAGCTTACTGCTTGCAGCTCGCTGCTCGTAGCGAGCAGTGAGCTCACTGTGACCAAGGAAAAGGAAAAAAAGGGAAGAGGAAAAAATCCCCCCATCCCAGTAGCGGCCCTATAGCGGCTACAGCCACTGCCATAGCCGCTGTAGCAGCCACATTATTCGCAGCAGCTCATAGCAGCTTAGCAGCAGCAGCAGCAGCTACTATTGTTACAACAGTAGTCATAACAGTAGTAGCAATAGCAACAACAGCCGTAGTAGTAGTAACTGTAGTTGTAGCAGCAGCCGCTACTGCACCAAAAACCATAGCAATAGTAGCCGCAGTAGCTGTTGCAACAGCAGACCAGCGGCAACAGCAGCGGCGGCTGCCCTGTAGCTGACACAACAGCGGCTCCAGTAACGGTCGTTGCTGACATCACCAGTCCTCAGTTGATGTCACTACTGATGTTACTACTGACGTCGTCAGCAAAACGGGATAGGAAGAAGCTCAAACATTTACAACCCTACACATAATGCACTAGTAGATGCTGACATGAGCCATCCTAGGTTGATGTCACTACTAACATCAGCAGCAGAAAAAAAAAGGGGGCAGCAAAGTCCACCATGGCTAACAGAGCCAGTGAGGAGGGGTCCTCCTCCGATGGGGGGACCTCCAGCCCCCTTCTCTTGCAGCAGGTGCAGCAGTTACAACAGCGGCAGCAGCAGTAATAGCAGTATCAGTAGCAGCAACAGCATCAGCAGCAGCAGTAGTCCAAAGGCTTCGTCGCCAACGCCTCTGACCCAATGGCCGCCATTCAGTAACAGCTTACCGCACTGACACAACAGCTTGCAACATTACAGCCATTGGCATCACAAACTCACACCAGTGCCCTGTTGCCTTTCCTTCCTCCTGGGCACTCCAGCCCCACTTTGTTGGCTGCCACATATTACCTAGCGCAGCAGCAGACTTAGCGCCAGTGGCAGACAGTGACTTCAATCCTTGGCCCCACTCTTAGTGCCTGCCGCAGGCCAAAGGACTTTGAGACCCCACCCCCGCCGCTTCAGGGCGACGAGCAGTTCCAAAGCTGGGAACTTAGTTTCCGCATCTAGGCACAGGGTGAGGGCTTGTGGGCATACTACACTTTTCCATACGACTCCATCCAGGCTGACCAGTTGTATGACGCTGGTCGCGCCGTACGCGCCCTCGTCCCCGTCCTCCGACTTCACGCCTAGCCTTAGAGCCCTTCCTCGGCGACTTCACCGCTGGCGGTACCCTAGACCCTACAGCTGCATGGCACGTCCTCACCCATCCCCATTGCCTATCTAGCGGGGCTGAAACCAGCCGTCTTCTGCAGGAGTTCAACTCCCTACACATGGGGGAGACCGAGACGGTCACTTCTTACTGGCTGCGGGCTGAGGACATCCTCCGTACCCTAGGCACCTATGCTCCATCCCCTCAGGCCGTGCTCCTTACCATCAATTGCGGTTCCACCGACGCCTGCGCTGACGTCTTCGTCCACTACTCCTAGGATGTCCTTTCCACCATGGCGGCTCAGGACACCCTCATGCCCTAGGCATACAAACTCTTTCTCAGGATTGAGGAAGCTCGTCTAGAGTCCCACATCTAGCGCACAGAGACCCTCGCCTCCCCTGCAGTCGCCTCGATGGCCGTCGATTCCCCAACAGCAGTTGCATCCACCAGCTCCTCGCCGTCGACGACAAAGAAGCATAGGGGCAAGAAGGGCAAGGGCCCTCAGAAGCAGCAACACCAACAGTCAATCGGGTCTAGTGGTGGTGGCTCGTTATGCCACAACAATGACCAGCCAGGATACGAGTGGTACACGTGCCGGTTAACGACGGATGAGGTGCGTGTCATCGCCACCATGCGTCGCCAGCATGAGTGCCGTCTCGCCTCTGCCGCCGTCGCTGTCGTCGGCCCTGACGCCTGTACCTCGTCCAGTAGTACCACTCCTCTGATAGCCACACAAGTTCCGCAGTCGCCAGCTCCACAAAAACATCATCCGCAGCCATCGGCGCCTCCATTTCCATCTCTGGTGCAGTCCTCCTTCTATCCGGGCTATGGCATTGTCACTCCGCACTCCGTCTACACTCCCAGACCGCCCACCCGTGAGCTCCAGTTGGACCAATTCATTGTGCTCCAGCTGGGTCTGCCTCACCCTCCTCCCCAAGGAAGTACGATTTGCGTTACCTCCTGCCCGTCTGCCCTGCCCTGCATGACTGAGACTGAGCTGCGGTTGTGTCCTGCTTCCACATCCGCCCCGTCGTCTCCCGTGCCCTCTGCCCCTCTCCACGACGACGTTGCGTGGCTTGATGATTGGCAATCTCCCGTGCCCTCTGCCCCTCTCGAATCCGAATCCAGCTTCAGATTCGCGAACCGGATTCGGTGTGCAACCTTAGCCTCGGCCCGGACTCCTTCCCCTGGTCGTACCCCACCAAGTGCATTGATTGCGCTCAGGGCAAGATGCACGGGTCCACCTACCCCCATTCATTCTTCCATGCATCCGTCCCTCTGGACCTCGTCCATTCCAATATCATGGGTCCTCCCCCTACCGAGTCTGTCACAGAGCATGGCCGCTATGTTCCCACCCTCACTGACGACTACTCTCGCTACCGCTGGGTCTTCTGCCTTCGGCAGAAGAGCAATGTCGCTCAGACCATTCAGGACTGGCTTGTCCGTGCGGAGCGCAAGTCTGGTCAGCCTCTCTGCCACTTCCATTCCGATCGTGGTGGCGAGTACATGGGCAAGACCACGACTTTCCTCGCCTCCCGCGGTATCCACCACGAGACGTCAGTGTTGACATGGTGTGCCCCTTGCCATGAGTGCCGTTGATCTTATTCCCTGGTTCGACCACTGAGGAGTGGTCGAACCAGGGAGATTGAGCTTGGATTCCTTGGACTTTTCCATGCAATATTGAGCTTTGAACCGCTCGATTTGAGTGAGTATTCAGAAAGTTAGCCTAGTCTGAAGTTCGGGTGTTTGGCGGGTGGAATCTGGTACCCGCCATGGGTGTAGGGATAATCCACCGCCAGTGATCCGAGTTCGTCTCCAACGAGCTCCAAATGCACCTGGACCATGAATGAAGTGACTAGAGGGATTTCCTTGACCAGGGTGACCTTCTCCTTGACTTCTGGGCGAGGAAAGGCACTTCGACAGGTCATTGTCGAAGCGCCTCCCGTTGCCTAGCGTGCAAGGCAAGGTGGACGGCTCCACCAAGGGTTACTTCGACGGTCGTAGCAGAGGCTCTACTGCTCCGATTTGGACTTACTTAGATGCGTTGGAAAGCTTAGATCAAAGGCTATAAGGATCTGATGTAATCTCACAATGCTAAGTAACAAAAACGTGTTTCGATTCAGTTTTACTGAACGCGACGTGTTCTGTCCACTCACATCCGTGATCCTCGTGCTCCACACTCTTCACCATTGGTGTCCATTGACTGTCCCAAAACATTGGCAGCGTGTACCAGTGAGAGCTATGCATCCTTGAGGGTGCCTCCACATCCACTAGTGCCAATAAAGGGTTATGGGCCCACGTGCCTAGAAGGACCCTAGCTCTACAACGTTCACGCTACCGTCGTGCGCCATGGCACCGACCGAGCAAGAGAGCATCCGCGCCATCTCAGAGTTCGACGGACTTGGCTTCCACTTGTGGAGGTGGGAGTTTGAGGTCTTCCTCAATGACAAGGGCCTGCTTGAGCTGGTCAACAATAAAGAAACTGTCCCTCCGGATACCGCGACGCCGGAGGAAGTGGAAGCGTACAAGAAGCGCAACAAGAAGGTGCTCGCTTTATTGGTGTATGTGTTTGCTCCGATGCAGCGCTCCCTCATTCAAGGATGCACGGAGGCTGCGGAAGCTTGGAAGAAGCTCTGCACCATCTACCAGTCTACCAACCTTGCTAACAAGCTCTTTGTCTACAAGAGGCTTGTCACCCTCCGAGCCAACGAAGGCGACGACATCATGGAGATCCTGCAGCAGATTGAGTCCCTGACTGCCGAGTGTGTAGCCACCGGGTGGAAGGTTGACCCTCAGCTGAAAGCCATGATCCTCCTCCTGGACTTGCTGGACAGTTGGAGTCCCATGATCACCGTCGTAGGAGGCTGGTCCGCCGATGAGCTGAAGTACCCGAAGGTGGCTGAGAACGTCCGTAATGAATGGATGTGGCGTGATGGGAGAGAGAGTGGGGCAACATCAAGTTCCGCCTATGCCGTCCACCCTCAAGGTGGAGGGGGAGGCAAGAAGGGGAAGGGTGCCAAGCAGGGTGCCAAGCAGGGTACCAAGAAAGGTGAGAAGAAGGTGGAGTGCTACGTGTGTGACAAAGAAGGCCACTACGCACGCAACTGCCCCAACAGGAAGTCAGACCAGCCGGGGAAAGCTTGAAAGAAGGACGACCATGCAATGATGATGAAGGAGTCCACTGACTTGATAGATCGGGGAGTCTCCGCGATTGACTCCGGATCGGGCCGCCACATGCAATGCAAGCGGGCAGCATTTGTCACCTATGGCACCTTGGAATGGCGCATGACGCTGGCCAACGGCAAAACAGAGTTGGCTTCCAGTGAAGGCAACATTCGCATCGAGGTGGATGTGGACGGGGAGGCTATCACGAGCACAATTCACAACGTGCTCCACATGTCCAACTCTGGGAAGATTTTGCTGTCAGTGAGCTGCCTTACCGATAAGGGGCTTGAGGTGCTCTTCAACAAGAAGGAGGCCATCTTGCAAAGAAGGACGATGGAGACCTGGACCTGTGGCACGGTCGTTTGTTTCACATCGCTCCCTCAACAGTGAGGGACATGGCAAAGAAGGAAGTGGTGCATGGTCTTGAGGTCAAGAGCCTCGACGTAGCCAAGGATGCCATGTGCGAGCCGTGCGTGGTGAGCAAGGCGACGCGGCAGCCGTTTGATGGCAAAGGGACGCGAGCATCAGCGAAGTTAGAGGTGGTGCACAAAGATGTGTGCGGACCATTCGAGCCCTCCATTGGTAGGGCACGCTACTTCGTCACCTTCATTGACGACCACAGTCGTAAGCTCTACCTCTACATCATCAAGAGGAAGAGCGATGTCTTGTCGTACATGCTAGAGTTCGTGGCGGCTTTGGAGCGGCAAACAGAGTTGAAGGTGAAGGCATTCAAGAGTGACAACGGCGGTGAGTATGAGGGCTGCTCGGCATGGATGAAGTGCAAGGGGATTGCATGGCAGAAAACTACGCCACATTCTCCGCAGCAGAACGGCGTCGCCAAGAGGGCGTATCGCACCATCCTCAACATGGTCCGGTCCATGTTGAGCAATGCCGGCCTCGCACAGCGGTACTGGGGTGAGGCGGCACGGATAGTGGAGTACAACATGAACCTGACACCGACGAAGCCGCTAAAAGACGCGGAGTCCAAGGTGTGGAAGACGCCACAAGAAGTGTGGAGCGGGAGGAAACCAACTGAGGCTCACCTCCACACGTTTGGATGTGTTGCACGTGCTGTTGTGAAGGCACGAGAGGGATGGGACAAGCTAGACCCGCGGACTCGCCGGTGCATCTTCGTCGGGTACGAGAGCGGGAGCAAAGCGTACCGGCTCTTCGACCCGCGGAGTCAGTAGATCGTGAAGAGTCATGATGTCACGTTCAACGAGGACAGTCGTTGGACGGACATGGACGCGGGTCTCTCCAAGCAGGAGGGGAGTGGCTGCCACTCCTCGAGGGGGAGACTTCAGAGGACCCAAAAGAGGGTGACGTCCCATCGGCTCCAGCCGGCAAGAACCATCCGGGCGATGTGGGAGCGGCTGATTTGCATTCAGCCGAGTCGGACAATGAGTCCAAAGCGCCGGCAGCAGTGGAGGTAAACGAAGAGGTGGGGAGTGAGCCCGCATCCCCACGGTCCCCGAGAGAGGGGGAGCAGGCCAGCAGTGCGAGTGGCACCGCGAGGGGGCAGCAACAGCAGTAGCAGCGGCAGCAGCAGCAGCGGCAGCAGCAGTAGCAGCCTCAACAGCAGCAGCCCCGAAGAAGCGGACGCACAAGGAGGACGGCAAAGAGGTACGATGTCGCGGAGGACATCTGGACTGGGCTCGCTCGAGTGTTCTTTGTGCAAGAGGAGTCCGAGACCGTCAAGGATGCATTGTAGTGGAAGGATGGGGCTGAGTGGGAGGGAGCTATAAAATCTCAACTTGCCTCCCATGAAGAGAACGGCACTTGGCAGCTGATTGACAGGCCGGAGGGCGCGAAAATCATTGGCTCCAAGTGGATCTTCAAGAAGAAGCTCACCAAGGAGGGGAAGGTGGAGCGGTACAAGGCTCGGCTGGTCGCGAAGGGGTACGCCTAGCGGAAGGGTGAACACTACGAAGAAACCTTTGCACCGGTGGCGAAGTTCGCCTCCATCCGCTCCATCCTCTCGGTGGCGGCTGCGTGCCACTACGAAGTCCACCAAATGGACGTGAAAACTGCGTTCCTCAATGGCGACCTGGACAAGGAGGTCCTCATGGAGGTGCCGGAGGCGGTGGATGCACCGCCGGGGAAGGTGTGCCGGCTTCGCAAGGTGCTCAACGGGCTGAAGCAAGCGCCACTCATGTGGTACCTAAAAATGGACGGATTCATGGCGGAGCTTGGCTTCAAGCGTTGCGAAGCGGATTAGAGCGTGTACGTGCGGAAGCAGCCGGGGTTGCACCAGATCGTGGTCCTTTACATGGATGACCTCATCCTCGTGTCATCGGACATGGAGGAGTTGGTGAACGTAAAGCGGCAGCTGGGCGGTCGGTGCGAAATGACCGACATGGGCAACCTCGAGTACTACCTCGGCGACGCCATCAAGAGGGACCGCAAGGCACGTATGCTGGAGATGGGGCAAGCAAAGTACGTGCAAGACATACTCCGCCGCTACAACATAGAGGAGTGCAACCCCATCGGCACACCCATGACCACCACATGTGAGCTGAGCTCGAGCATGGGCCCCAGCACGGATGAGGAGAAAGAGGAGATGGCAGGTGTGCCATACCAGTCCGTTGTGGGAAGCATCATATACGCCATGGTGGCGACGCGGCCCGACCTGGCCTTCGCGGAGGGCCAAGTGAGCCGTTATGTTGCTGATCTCGGGCCACTGCATTGGCAAGCGGTGAAGCAGATCCTCCGCTATCTCAAGGCGAAAAAACAGTCACGACTCGTGTTTGGAGGTGGAGCACGTGATGACTCCCTTGAGTTGGTCGGCTACTCCGATGCCGACTGGGCTCGTGATGTGGATGACAGAAATTCAACGTCAGGGTACGTGCTCGTGCTTGGTGGTGCAACAGTTTCATGGGAAAGCAGGAATCAGGACGATGTGGCATTGTCCAGCACCGAAGCGGGGTACATCGCGCTCGCGGAAGCCGCAAAGGAGGCGGTGTGGCTGCAGCGACTGCTAAAGGAGATCGGGGTGCTGCAAAAGAAGCCGACGGTACTCAATGTGGACAACATGAGTGCCATCAGCCTGACCCAGAACCTGGTGCTTCACAGGAGGACCAAGCACATCGAGATCCGGCATAACTATGCGCGAGACTTGGTAGCGAAGGGAGATGCGGCTATTGTGCATTGTGGCACTAAGCGCAGGCTCGCCGATGCCATGACCAAGGCACAGCCCAAGGACAGGCACGATGTGAGCTGCATGGAGCTCGGTCTGCACTGTGAGGCTTAAAATGCTACAGGTTCCAAGGACAGGGTATCAAGGTTGCGATTCAAGGGGGAGATTGTTGACATAGTGTGCCCCTTGCCATGGGTGCCGTTGATCTTACTCCCTGGTTCGACCACTGAGGAGTGGTCAAACCAGGGAGATCGAGCTTGGATTCCTTGGACATTTCCATGCAAGATCGAGCTTTGAACCGCTCGATTTGAGTGAGTATTGAGAAAGTAAGCCTAGCCCGAAGTTTGGGTGTTTGGCGGGTGGAATCTGGTACCCGCCATGGGTGGCGGGATAATCCACCGCCAGTGATCCGAGTTCGTCTCCAACGAGCTCCAAATGCACCTGGGCCATGAATGAAGTGACTAGAGGGACTTCCTTGACCAGAGTGACCTTCTCCTTGACTTCTGGACGAGGAAAGGTGCTTCGACGGGTCATCGTCAAAGCGTCTCCCGTTGCCTAGCATGCAAGACAAGGTGGACGGCTCCACCAAGGGTTACTTTGACGGCCGTAGCAGGGGCTCTACTCCTCCGATTTGGACGTGCTTGGATGCATTGGAAAGCTTAGATCAAAGGCTGTAAGATCAGATATAATATCACTATGCTAAGTAACAAAAACATGTTTTAATTCAGTTCTAATGAATGCGACGTGTTCTGTCCACTCACATCCGTGATCCTTGTGCTCCACACTCTTCACCATTGGTGTCCATTGGCTGTCCCAAAATATTGGTAGCGTGTACCAGTGAGAGCTAGGCATCCTTGAGGGTGCCTCCACATCCACTAGTGCCAACAGCCAGAACCTTACACACCGGCACAGAACGACGTCTCCGAGCCGTGGAACCGCACCATGGTTGACGTCGTCCGCACCATGCGAGTCGAGTCAGGCCTCTCCGATGGCTTCTACTTCAAAGCCATGGCCTACATGACGTGGGTCTGGAATAGGATTTCCCACGAACCCCTTTTCCGCCAGTCTACGCCGTACCAGCATTGGTGAAGTCAGCGTACTGACCTCCGCCCGGCTCGTGTCTGGGGCTAAGTGGCCATCATGTGGTTGCCTGCCCCATAGCAGGACCGCAAGCTCGGCCCCCCCTTGGAAGTCTTTGCACCTTCCTCGGTGTCTCTTGTCAGTCCAAGGCCTGGCGCTCCTGGGATCCCTCACGGCAGTCCATTATCAAGTCCCGTGATGCCCTCTTCTCTGAGGAACTCTTTCCTCGCAACCTCGTCCGCTCCGGCTCGTCGGTGTCCGTCCCGTCGTAGGGGGGAGTTGTGAGTCCGTCCCCCGTCATGCCACTTCCAGATGGCACATCACATGGTCCCTCCGAGCCGGTAGCCCCAGTCGAGTCCGCTGACCCCTCCAGGCCGGCAGCTCTAGTCACGTCCGTCGGCCCCTCCGGGCCAAAGGCCCTAGACAAGTCCGATGGCACCTCCGTGCCGGCAGTCCCAGTCGCGTCCGCTGGCCCCTCCAGGCCGGCAACCCCAGTCGCGTCCGTCGGCCCCTCCGCGCCCGCAGCCCCGTCCGCATCTACTCGTCTCTCCGAGCCGACAGACCCGTCCACATCCACTGGTCCCTGCAGGCCAGCAGCCCCAGTCGCGTCCACTGGTCCCTCCGAGCCAGCAGCTCCAGTCGCATCCGCTGGTCTCTCCGAGCCGGTAGTCCCTGTCGCATCAGCTGGTCCCTCCGAGCCGGCAGTCCCGTCCGCGTCTGCTGGCCCTTCCAGGCTGGCAGACCCGTCCGTGTCCGTTGGTCCCTTCGTACCAGCAACCCCGTCTGCCTCCGCCGACACCTTGGACTCGGTGTCATCTACTGCCCTATCGCGCTACACGCATGGCCCAGGTGGCGGCCTCCGACCTAGGCCGTCTGTGAGTGCGCAGACTACCACACCGCACACTATGGTGTCTTGGCCCTCCGTCGCCCCACGTGTCTCTTCCACTCCTATGATAGTGAGTGGGGACCCTGGCACCAAGACCCTCAGCCTGACCACTTCAGCCATTATTCCAGACCTCCACCCGGGGTTTGCACTAGGCTACGTCATGCTCCATCAAGAGCATCGGCATGCCGTTACGACTGCACTCACATGCGTCCCACATGGAGCTCGAGATGCACAGGCCCTCACAGTCTGCTCCACAGCATGCCTGGAGGATCTAGCCACCCTACGCAAGGCTCGAGCCTCCTCTGAGGCCGCACATTGGGATGCTGCCTGTGCCGACAAGCTCGTTGCTATCCGGCAGTACCACGTGTATGACCTCGTCGATCTGCCTCCAGGTCGGAAGGCCATCGATGCCACATGGGTCTTCCGACACAAGTGGAAGTCGAACGGATCCTTGGACAAGTACAAGGCCCGCCTCACAGCCAAGGGGTTCGCTCAGGTCCCTGGGGTTGATTACGACAAGATCTTTGCCCCAGTTGGTCGATTCTCCACTAGCCGAGAACTCTTCAGCCTGGTTGCCCAACACGGGTGGGAGTTGTATCAGATGGACGTGAGTAATACTTTCCTCCATGGCTTGCTGGAAGGTGAGGAGCTTTACATGGTACAATCTCCATGCTTCGACGACGACACCTAGAAGGTCTCGCGGCTGTGAAAGGCCCTCTATGGCCTAAAGCAGTCGCCTCGGTGTTGGAACCAAAAGATTAGTTGCATGCTCCTCTGTAGCAGCTTCCTGTGCAGTACTGCTGACCCCGCACTATTCATTACTCCGCAAGGCCAGACCTTCGCCGCTAACGTGGTGTACGTCGGCGATCTCCTCATTGCGTCGCCAGACGTGGTTGCCATCCAGTGCGTCAAGGACCTGATGCACACCGCCTACCAGATGAAGGATCTCGGGTCTGCCCGAGTCTTCCTGGCCATGGAGCTCTAGCGTGATCGCTCCCAGGGTATCCTGCACGTCCATCAAGCCTCCTATGTACAGACTATGTCCACTCGCTTCGCCGAGGACCTGCCCCTCGTGCTGCGCGCATCCTCCTCCATGTCGCCCGATGGCAAGGTGAAGCTCAAGAACTCTGACCCAGCCGTTGTGGGGGAGCCAATTGACGTGACCACGTATCTGTGAGTCATCGGGTCAATAATGTTCCTGACGACGACAACGCGCCCATACATCGCGCCAATCAGAAAAATCCAGCCTGTGCGGCTCTTATCGCCCGGACTGCCGGCCCAGTTATTGTCGGTGTAGTCCACCTCGACAACAGACGGTTGTCGGCAAAACATGAGACCTCGTCGTGGAGTCAAGACGACATAGCACAATACTCGGATCGCGGCCTTGAAGTGGAGGTGACGCGGCTCCTAAGAGAACTGAGCCGGCTGAGAACTAAGAACTGGTGTGTGGTTGCGTCGTCTGTTGTCCGAGTTGTGTCAGTCCGTCGCATCCATCACGTTGCACTGTGACAATGAGAGTACCATGGCCATGGCCGACAATGACAGCGTGCATTGCACACGCACAAAGCACATCAATGTTGAGTATCACTACGTGCGTTCGATGTTGGATGACGGCAGCGTCAGCATTATGTGGGTTGAGACGGCACGGCAGCTGGCTGACTTCTTGACAAAGGCAGTGAAGCGCGACTCGTTTAAGAAGGCCGTTAGTTCAGTTGCTGTGCGTCCGTGAGTTTCACTCTTTGTCCTGGCCTGCGTCTCTATGTGTCCTGGGAGAGTTTATCTGTTGAATGTGTGGCTGTCCACCCATGTGCACTACGCCTATGAGTCATGGGGGAGTGTTGGTTTTTTTGCATCTCTCATTGTGCTCTATTGTGTCCTCTCGGCTTGTGTACATCGGCGTACAGATGTCTGACGGCGAGGCTCGACGCTGCTAAAGTGTTGTCCGGTGGAGCCGATGCACGCCGAGGCCTACACGCAGTTCGCTCGAGCCTCCAACCTGTGACGACGTGCTCAGCTCCATCGGTAGGCCTCCTCGGCGGTTGGGCCACCGGCGGTCACTACCACCGCAGATGCTATCTACATGTGTCCAGCGCTGGATCTGACTGTGCCATTGCGTCTGCAGCGTCATGCTCTGCTTAGGGTCCATGTCTCATGTTTGTGTGGCACTGTTTGGCACCATGGACTATCGTACGCACTGCCTGGGTTCGGGCAGCCATAACTCTTCGTTGCTATTTTTCTAGCTGTTTCTGACTGCACGACTGTATTCGCAATGTTGGTATTATGGTATGGTCTAGTTCTCAGGCAAAACGGATGACGCTCGGGTTTTGAGTTGTCAGCCATCTGGCAGGGCTCGCCGAGAAAACCCTGCCTACCAGGAAATAGGTCTATTTTCTGATGGGGGGATTCCTTTTTACCCACCTTCTGAAAAATTTCTGTGTAGGAAACCCACCTTCTGGGGATCGCAGACCGGATTCCCCATTTTTTCTCTTTTCAAAAAAATGAAAAAACTTGCGTATGTTACCCATGTTTAACCATATGACTCCAATACCCACTTTTGTGCACGGCAGGTCCATCCCATACACATCGCGAATACTTAACGGACCCCCAGTTGCTGCCACCCACTCCTCGCTCCTTTCTCTCTCCCACCCGCATCTCTCCTGTACTTTTTATCTCACTTTCTCCCCTTGTCCCTGCTCACAATCGATGATAAGGGGGGGATGCGAGGACGAGGGCTCGAGGCCATCGGCCTCGGGCCCTCGCCCTTGCGACGTCGTGGATTCGTGGCTTCGTAATCGCTGGCCGTCGGGCAGCGAGCTGCATGCCGTTGCCAGCAAGATGCCAGCTGTCGGCGAACAGCTGGCTTTCCGACGGCCATCGAGCTGCTCGGCGGGAAGCTGCTGGCCGTCAACGAGCTGCTGGATTTCAACGAGCCCTCGCCGTGGTGAGGGGTGGCCTCCGGCCTGTCCTACACATTCGCGAGGGAGAGGGCCGGTCCACCCCTCCCCACCCCCCACCCCTCCCCCTTGTGCTCTGTATTGGTCACGCGACCGATTCTGCCAACGTCCATTCGGTGGCAGAAATATGAGTCGCACGACCATATTCCGGCACGTTTGTTTGTGGAAATACGCAACGAGGCAAAGTCGTCATTTTATAAACATGACATCAGACAAACATTCAAAAAAGCCCCCTGCCACAATCATCAGCAAAAGTCGACCATATCAGAATAAAGTGAAGGAGGTTCCCATTAATGCACAAAGAACGACACCTAAAAACGTAAAGAAATAAAAACAAGAGCAAAATTCTTCAATTCTAAAATATAAGTACGTTATCCCCACTCCATGAGAAAATGTGACAAAAATACCTGGATTCTGTGTATCTTTTCCCAAAAGTGGGCACGGCGTTCACGGTTAGTCATTATTCACACTTTTTGGTTCTAGTGGTCAATGATGAAGAAAAGTGGGTATTTGGGCTGGCCAACGCTCAAATTGTGGGTAAAAGGGAATTATTCCATTTTCTGATTGGTTGGTTAGCTGAGTAACAAGCTCTACAGAGCTGGTGGGGAGCTATATCTTGGAGGGGTCTCCCATTGTTGTTCATTCTTGATTCCTAATCAGTCACTTTCAGTTTTCACCTGCTTTCTGGCGCTAACACTGGCGCCTGCACTTTTGAGTAACAAACTCAGAGCACCCAGAATTAGACTCTAGTGCACAGGCTGAGGGGGCAGCAGACTAAGCAACGAGCGTGGAAGCCCGCACACTGCATCAACAACGCCACTGCCCCAACCTGCGCTTTGGCAGTTTCCAGCTGAACGCATCAACCGCATCTCGCCGGCACTATCGTAGATGCTGGAGAAGTCTGGGGACGCTCTGGAGGCCCGTCGTGTCGTCACGCCCTCCTCTACCATATACCACCAACGTGGGTATATGGGTAATCCATCGGCGTCGGCCATGATAGGTGGAAGCCACACAAACCAACATCTATCTCTACCTCCTAAACCTACGAGCTGTGGAGACAAGTCCAAAGGTCACTGTGACTGCCACACCAACAGGCAACTGGTCAGGTCATCACCTCGGACCTGCCGCCGATGACGGTTTACGTCTCTCTCAAGCATCATCGTCCAGCGCACGACACATCCTTGAAGCAAATAGGGGTCTGCATGTGTATGAATAGCAGCCAGGTATGTCACCATCCGTTTCCGTGTATGCACATGAAACATCACATTGGTGTGGGGCACATGGAGCCTGTTAATCTGGTGCTTAATCGAGTGACTGAGTTGCTCACCATTGCCATCCATGGTCACCATGCCTCTATCACCCGCAAGAGTGTAATGCATGTCAAGAGGTTAGTGTGTGTTGACCAGCAAATCTTCCAACACTACCAGGAAGGAGGAGGAGCAGGCCAAGCAATCGCGCAAGGTTGGAGCCCTAGCGCTATTACGTCGCTGTAGCAGCATTTACATGTTATCAACAGATAGTTCTAAACAGCCGGCAAACTTAGGCACTCAAGATCTAGTGCCCTTGGAAAGAGTTAATCAGCCTTCGTAGAGCTGCATGTTGCAGACAGACTTGGTGTTGTAGTTTTTGTGAATCAAAGTGTTCGTTTTTCCGCATCTCTCATTGTGCTCTGTTGTGTCCTCCCAGCTTGTGTACATCGGCGTGCAAATGACTAACGGCGAGACTTGACGCTGCTGGAGTGTTGTGCGGTGGAGCCGACGCACGCTGAGGCCTACACGCAGTTCGCTGGAGCCTCCTCCCTGCGACAACGTGCTCAGCTCCATCGGTAGGCCTCCTCGGCAGTCGGGCCACCGGCGGTCACTGCCACCGTATATGTTGTCTGCATGCGTCCAGCACTCGATCTGACTGTACTATTGCGTCTGCAGCGTCATGCTCTGCCTAGAGTCCATGCCTCATGTTGCGTGGCACTACTTGGCTTCATGGACCATCGTAGGCACTGCCAAGGTTCGGGCAGACATAACTCTCTGCAACTACTTTTCTAACGGTTTCTGACCACACGACTGTGTTTGCAATGTCGGTATTATGGTATCGTCCGGTTTTCAGGTACAACGGACAACGCGCTGGTTTTGGGCTGTCGGCCGTCTGGCAGGGCTCACTGAGAAAACCCTGCCTGCCAGAAAATAGGTCTAGGTCTATTTGCTGATTGGCTGGTTAGCTGAGTAACAAGCTCTACAGAGCTGGTGGGGAGCTAGAACTTGGAGGAGTCTCCCATTGTTTTTCATTCTTCACTCTTAATCAGTTACTTCCAGTTTTCAGCTACTTTTTGGCGCTAATACTCGTGCGCGCGTTTCTGAGTAACAAACCGAGAGCATCCAGACTTAGACTCTAGAGTAGCAGACTGAGGAAGTAGCGGACTAAGCAACGAGCGTGGAAGCCCGCACGGTCCATCAACAACACTGCTGCCCCAACCTGCTGCCTAGCATTTCCAGCTTGGTATCAGAGCCAGAGCGTAGCAGCAGCAGTAGAAGACTGGTGTACAGGTGCCTGACGACGCCGGTGGACCTCCATACACACCAGTGCAGGAGAAATGCTGTCGGATTTTTTTCGGCTGCATTGACCAGCCTGGTGGCCACGTCAGAATTTTCCCCATGGCCACTGGGCCAGGGGAAATGCTGCCAAATTTTTCCGGCAGCACTTTCCCCCACGTGTGACGCGAGGAGGTGAGCGGCCAGCAACGCCACGCATCGCGACAACGATGCACGTCCACTAGGTGTGACCGTTCTTCAAGCAACAACAGCGTCAGCATCTTGCAATAGCAGCGAGCAGTGGCAACAGCAGCCAGTAGCGGCTGTGCTCAGCAGCAGCCGTGGGCAGCAGCAGCAGCTTGTGGCAGCTTGCAGTAGCAGCAGCCCGTAGCAGCTTGCAGCAGTAGTATTGCGTAGCAGCAGCAAGCAGCAGCAGCACCCGGCTACAGCAACAGTAGCAGCGAGCACCTGCTAGCAGTGAGTAGCAGCAACAACCGACTGCAGCTACAACAGCAGCGAGCAGCAGCAAGCAGCAGCCTACATCAAGGAGAAGTAGCGGCTGCAGCAACAGCAAGCTTTAGCCCGCAACAGTATCAGCTGCAGCTTGCAATAGCAGCAGCTGCAGCTAATTGCAACCCGCTGCCCGCAGCGAGCAGCGAGCTGTGAGCAATGAGCTTGCTGCTCATAGCCCGCTGCAAGCATCGGGCAGCGAGCAGCAAGCTCGCTGCTCGCTGCTTTTGGCTCGTAACAAGCAGCGAGCTCGATGTGACGACCAAGCAGAAAAAAAAAGGAACACGAAAAAAGTCCTTCATCCCACAGGTGCCTCTACAGCTGCTGCTGCTGCTGCTATCACGGCCGCTGTAGCAGCCACAGCAGCCAGAGCAGCACGTAGTAGCCCAGTAGTAGTAGCAGTAGCGGCTGCTGTGGTAGCAATCATAGCAGCAACAACAGCAGTAGCAACATCAGCAATAGCACCAGCAGCAGCTATAGCAGAAAACCAGCAGTAGCAGTAGCAACAGCAAACCAGCAGCAGCAGTAGCAATAGCAAACCAGCAGTAGCAACAGTAGCAACAGTAGCAACAGCAGTAGCAACAGCAGCAGCAACAGCAGCAGCAATTACAGTTGCAACAACACCAGCGGCCATCCTACGGCTGACAGAGCAATGGCTTTAGCAACAGCCACTACTAATGTCAGCAACTTTTCAGCTAACGTCATTGCTCACGTCACTACTGATGTCATCAACAAAAAAATACAACTCTATAGATAACGTAGTAGCATCTACTAAAGTCAACCATCTCAGGCTGACATCACTGCTCATGTCACTGCTGACGTTAGTAGCATAAGAAAAACAAGGTGGAACAAAGGGTGCCAATGAACACTATGGCCACTAGCCCCAGTGGGGAGGGGTCCTCCTCTGTTGGGGGGATCCCTAGCCCCCCTTTCCTGCAATAGCTGCAGCAACTGTAGTAGCTACAACAGCAACAGCAGTAGTAGCAGAAGTAGCAAAAACAACAACAACAACAGTAGTAGTATTAGTAGCAATAATAGTAGGAGCAGCAGCAACTGCAGCAGCATCAGCAGCAGTAGTAGCAATAGCATCAACAGTAGCAGCAGTAGTAGTAGCAGCAACAACAGCCGCAACAGCAGCAATAGCAGTAACGCCAACACCCTGCAAGCTCCTTCGTCGGTCATTCTGACTCGACAAATCCGCTCGCCGCTTTGCGCCAGCAACTCGCAATGCTGACACAGTGACTAGTGGTACTATAGTTGCCGCCACCGCCGCCGTTGCAGTAGTCATAGCAGCAGCATCAGTAGCCACCACCGCAACAGTAGCATCAACAACAGCAGCAGCAGCCGCTGCCGTAGCAGCCGCACAAATGTCAACAAGCACCATTTGCTCCACCAGGATATGCAAGCCATGCGGTTTCCTTTGCTATGTAATACTTGGCGTAGTAACACACCCTACGCCAACAACAGTCGGTGACATCAGTCCTACGCCCCACTCTGGGTGCCGGCCAAAGGACTTCGAAACCCACCCGGCGCCGCTTTAGGCTGGCGACCAGTTCCGGAGCTGGGAACTCAACTTCCGGATCAGGGCACAGGGCAAGGGCCTGTGGCCTTACCATGTCCTGCCCTTTGACTCCACCCAATCCAACCAGGTCTATGACGCCGGTCGCGCCATGCGTGCTCTCGTCCATGTCGCCCCTCCATCCACACGCCTCGCCCTTGAACCCTTCCTCGGCGACCTCACCACAGGCATTCTCCCTGACCTAGCAGCCGCCTGGCACGTACTCATGTGCCCTCATCGCCTGCCCAGTGATGCTTAGACCAGCCGCCTGCTCCGGGAGTTCAACTCCCTCCGCATGGGGGAGACCGAGACGGTCACCTCCTTTTGGCAGCGTGCAGAGGACCTTCTACGCCGCCTCGGAGACACCACGCCACCCCCTCTCTCCGCGCTCCTGACTATCAAACGTGGCGCCACCAACTCCTTCTCAAACGTCTTCGTTCACTACTCCTTGGAAGTTCTTGTCGCGATGGCTGCCTAGGGTACCCTCATGCCCTAGGCGTACGAGCTCTTCCTCCGCATAGAGGAAGCTCGTCAGGAGTCACACATCCATCACATGGACTCCCTCACCTCTCATGTCATCGTCTCAGTGGCTGTCGCCGCCCCAGTAGCATCAACATCTTCTGGCGCCCCCTCGTCTGGTAACAAGAAGAAGAAGGACAAGGAGGGCAAAGGGACTCAGTAGCAGACTAGCGGATGAGGCTGTGCCAGCCTCGTCTGCCACAACTGTGGCCAGTCAGGACACGGGTGATACACGTGTCCACTCCCGACTAACGAGGCTCGTGTCATCGCCACCATGCGTCACCAACGCAAGCGCCGCCTTGCCACCAGTGCCGTGACCGTCGCTGCTCCTGCCGCATCTGCACCGCTCATGATGGTCCCACCACAGCTTCCTCCACAGCCGTCCGCGCCCGCTCCTCCGTCCCCGGTGTCTTCCTTTCCCTTCCTGGACTCCGGTGCTGTCACACCGTAGTCGGTCTACTCCATCGGACCTTTCTCTCGCAAGTGCCAGCTGGAGCAGTTCATCGCCTTCCAGCTTGGCCTTCTTCGTCCTCCTCTCTAGGGAAGTGCGAGTTGCGCAGTCGCTATTTCCTCTCCACCCTGCATGACAGAGTCATTGCTGCGATCATGTCTTGTATCTGCGTCCATCCCATCCTCTGCCGTACCCTGTCCTCCTGTTCCTCTTTGTGATGATATCGCCTGGCTAGATGAGTGGCACTCCCGGTTTGCACCTACTTCCACTTCGCTAGCGTCCCTCGCCCATTGTCATGTGACTGTCAGCGACCTGGCCACACCGGTCCAGGATCCTTCCGAGACCTGGATCATTGACTCCGGGGCCACGCATCACATGAAGGCCTCGTGCGAGGGCTTCAGTGTTCTTGGTCCCGTCACTGATGTCACCGGGGTTCGGACAGGATCTGGTCAGGTATTACCCGTTCGTGGTGTCGGCATCGTTCGTTTCCGTGGTCCAGCTGGTGATGTCTTCTTGATTGATGTTCTCTTCATCCCTGGCCTTGAGCTCAGCCTCCGGTCTGTCACCGCCCTTGATCGTATGAGCATGGACGTTCTGCATTCACCTGGTGTGGGCACTATGTCGTTGTGTCCGTCCGGTCGTGTCGTTCTGCATGCCACCGCCCGTGGCAACTTGTGGCACAAACCGCGCCTGTCCGCTCCTACCTTTGTCTCCTCCTCGTCGGTAGATACTGGCCACATGTTCGTTACCAGTACCCTGTCTCCGCAGCACACGCGTCTCCTGCATCACCGCCTCTGTCACGTCCACTTTGTCGTTGTTGACAGCATGTTTTGCACACATCCGGCCACGGGTCTTGACTCAGCCTCTTTTCCTCTTCCGTATCCCGCAGAGTGTATTCATTGCGCTCAAGGCAAGATGCACCATTCCACCTACCCTCTCTTTGCCTCTCGAGCATCCGCCCCACTCGACCTGGTTCAATCTGATGTCATGGGTCCCCTCCCGACAGAGTCAGTCGGTGAGCACGGTCGTTACGTCCTGACCCTTACGGACGACTACTCTCGCTATCGCTGGGTCCTCTGCCTTCAGCAAAAGAGCGACGTCGCTCCCACCATTCGGGACTGGCTTGTCCGCACTGAACGCGAGTGTGGTCGCCCTCTCCGCCGCTTCCATTCTGATTGCGGGGGTGAGTTTCTGGGGGAGAACACACTCTTCCTCACCTCCCGTGGCGTCCATCATGAGATGTCGGCGCCTTACACGCCAGCCCAGAACGGCGTCTTTGAGCGATGGAACCACACCATGGCCGACGTCATCCGCACCATGCATGGAGTTTTTGGGATCCCACGTGCCTGTGCATCATAGAGTCCCATGATGCCCTCTTCTTTGAGGACATGTTTCCCCGCGACCTCGTTCGCTCCGGCGCATCAATGTTCCTCCCGTCGTGTGGGGGAATGGTGGGTCCGTCCTTCGTCCAACTGCGTTCGGGCGTTCCACCGTCTGCGCCCGTGGGCCCGTCTTTGCCGGCTACCCTATCTGTGTCCGACAGCCCCTTAGAGCCGACTGCCCCGTCCGTGTCCGCCAGTCCTTCAGGACTGACTGCCCCGTCCATGTCCGTCAGTCCCTCAGGGCCAGCTGCCCCGTCCGTGTCCGTCAGCCCCTCAGGACCGGTTGTCCCGTCCGTGCTCATCAACCCCTCAAGGCCGGCTACCCCGTCCGTGTCCGCCAATCCTTCAGAGCTGACTGCCCTGTCCGTGTCAGCCAGTCCATCAGGGCCGGCTGCCCCATCTGTGTCCAACAACCCTTGTGCCCCATCTATGCCTTCTCCCAAATCAAGTGCCCCCCAGGGCCGACTGCCTCTTTCATGCCCGCTAGCCCCTCCGGGCCGGCTGCCCCATCTGCATCTGACGGCCCCTCAAGGCCGGCTGCCCCAGCTGTGTCCGACAGCCCCTCAGGGTCGGCTGCCCCATCCGCGTCCCATAGCCCCTCAGGCCTGACCGCCCCGTCCGTGTCTGTCAGCCCCTCAGGACCAACTGCCCCGTCCGTGTCTGCCAATCCCTTAGGGCCGGCTGCCCCGTCCATGTCTGCCAGCCCCTCAGGACCGGCGACCCCGTCCGTATCGGCGTGCTATACACATGGTCCAGACGGGAGCCTCCGACCCAGACCGACAGTAAACACTCAGGCCGCCTCCGCACGTCCTCTCACCCCATGACCCCCTGTCATCCCACGAGGATCCTCACCTCATGTCAGATCCACTCCCACGGTCGTGAGTGGGGATCCCGGCACCAAGGCACTAGACTTGGCCACACTATCAATCATCGTTGATCTACATCCGGGGTCAGCTCTGGGCTATGCCCTGCTCCATCAGGAATACTGGTATGCCATTGCGGCCACACTCACGCGGATGCCACAAGGGGCACGGGACGCGCATGCCCTCACTGTCCGCCCCACGGAGTGACCAGAGGATCCAACCACCCTACGTGAGGCTTGGGCGTCTCCCGAGGTCGCTCACTGGGAAGCTGCATGCAAGCCGCCATTCGGCAACATCACGTCTATGAGCTCGTCGACCTCCCCCCGGGCCGCAAGGCCATCGACGCCAAGTGGATTCTCTGGCAAAAGTGGAAGCCAGATAGGTCTCTGGACAAGTACAAGGCCCGTCTCAGGGCCAAGGGGTTTGCTTAGGTCCCTGGGATCGACTATGACCAGAACTTTGACCCGGTCAGTCGGTTCTCCACCATCCGGTCTTTGTTCAGCCTGGTTGCCCAGCATGGATGGGAACTGCATCAGATGGATGTGATCAACGCCTTCCTCAATGCCTCACTGGAGGACGAGGAGCTCTACATGGTGCAGCCTCCAGGCTTCGACGACGGCTCTGGCAAAGTTTGGAAGCTGTAGAAGGCCCTCTATGGCTTGAAGTAGTCACCGCAGTCCTTGAACTAGGAGATCCATCGTACGCTTCTTAGCGGCGGCCTCCTTCGCAGCTCTGCCAACCCCGCGCTATTCATCAGTCCGCGAGGTTAGACTCTGGTCGCTATCTTGGTTTATGTCGACGAACTGCTCATCTTATCACCGGATGCAACTGCCATCCAGCGGGTCAAGGACTTGCTGCACGCTGCCTACCAGATGAAGGACCTCGGGCCAGCACAAGTCTTTCTGGGCATGGAGCTTGAGCATGATCGCTCTGTGGGCATAGTGCATGTCCATTAGACTGCCTACGTCCATACTCTGTCCGGGTGCTTTGCTGAGGACCTGCCCCTCATGCCGAGAGCATCCTCACCCATGTCAGGCCATGCTCAAGAATTCTGATCCAGCCGTGGTGGGGGAGCCATAGACAACATATGTATTTGCGCATCATTGGGTCACTGATGTTCCTCGCGACAATGACGCGCCCAAACATCGCGTTTGCTGTCAACCTCCTGGCTCAGTTCTCTCAGGCATCGCGTCACCTCCACTTCGAGGCCGTGATCCGAAGATTGCGCTATGTCATCTCAACTCCACGGCGAGGTCTCATGTTCCACCGACATCCGTCTGTTGTCGCGGTGGGCTACATCGACAGTGACTGGGCCGGCAGTCCGGACCATAACAGTCGCACAAGCTGGATCTTTCTAATTGGCAGCACGGCTTTGTCCTGGCGCAGTAGCAAGAAGGGGTGCATTGCACGCAACACTGCTGAGGCTGAGTATGTAGCCCTTGGTTTAGGGCGCATGTGAGAGTGTGTGGCTACATTGTCTGTTGTCTGATTTGCGTCAGTTCGTCGCATCCATCACGTTGCATTCTGACAATGAGAGTGTCATGGCCATCGCCGACAATGACGGCGTGCATCACGTCCGCACAAAGCACATCAATATTGAGTACCACTATGTGCGTTTGTTGTAGCATGACGGCAGCATCAGCATTGTGTGGGTGGAGACAACACGGTAGCTGGCTGACTTCTTGACCAAGGCACTGAAGCACGACTTGTTCAAGAAGGCTGTGAGTTCAGTCGGTGTGCGTCCGTGAGTTGCACTCTTTGTCCTGACCTGCGACTCTATGTGCCCTGGGGGAATCTGTGTGATGAATGTGTCACTGCCTATCCACGTGCACTGTGCCTGTGAGTCATAGGGGAGTGTTAGTTTTTCTACATCTCTCATTGTGATCTGTTGTGTCCTCCTGGCTTGTGTACATCAGCGTGCAGATGACTGACGGCAAGACTCGACGTTGCTGGAATGTCGTCCGGTGGAGCCGACGCACGCTCATGCATACATGCAGTTCGCTAGAGCCTCCTTCCTGCATTAATGTGCTCATCTCCATCAGCAGGCCTCCTCGGCGGTCGGGCCGCCGGCGGTCACTGCCACCGCACACGCTGTCTGCATGTGTCTAACACTGGATCTGACTGTACTATTGTGTCTGCAACGCCATGCTCTGCCTAGGGTCCATGTCTCATGTTGCGTGGCACTGTTTGGCTTCATGGACCATCGTCTGCACTACCTGAGTTCAGGCAGCCATAACTCTTTGCTACTGTTTTTCTAGCTGTATCTGACCGCACGATTGCGTTTGCAACGTCGGTATTGTGGTATGGTCCAGTTTTCAGGCAAAATGGATGACGCCCGGGTTTTGGGCTGTCGGCCGTCTGGCAGGGCTCACCGAGAAGACCCTGCCTGCCAGAAAATAGGGTACACTTGCCATACACCCACTGTCGTGGCAACTAATATACACCTTCCCCATACTTTGCAGAAAGAGAAAAGGACGGCCACTTTCACAGAAAAATACCTATAACGTCCACTAAATGCAGAAAATACTTCTGAGGGCCACTGTTTAAAACAAATTCTCCGGATGTCCACCGAGCTAAAAATCGTATGGGGAACAATATTATTCTCCGCATACCCACTTTCACACTCCACCGACATACGCCCGACGACATGAAAAGAAAACCTTAGTCATTGACACAAACACAGATTAGGTCTCGTATGCTAATACTTTTCCTGTTTCTAAAAGATATATAGCGAGAGTCAAAAACGACTTACATGCTCATAATATTTCTTTGTATATTTTTAGTGTTTCTCTACCTTCACGGGTCTCTCTTTCACACTCTCCCCCCATCTCTCTCTCTCTCACTGTCTTTGAATTTTTACGACTTTCACTCTGCTTAATAGTACTCGAAATAGAGAAAAAAAAAAGAGTATCGGTACCGGTATCGGCATCGAGCTGGACGGTTGCTTGAAACCGACGCCGATACCCTCGATAGTCGCGATACCGGCTCGAGGGCTTGATAACGGCGTCGCTGGGACTCCGACGGGCTGGCTGGCAGCAGCGAGCCAACCCGTCGACTCCCTGTTTGGCTATTGGCCTGTCGACCGGACGAGGTCCGATCGACAGCTCATCATTTATTTTTTTTGCGCTCTTCTCATGTCGACGACGTCGACATGAGAAATACGCCCAAAACAAATTGACGTCGACGTCAAATCGGTGTCCATATTTGCGCTGCAAATATAGACGTCGAGTCGACATAAAAAAATAATCTCTCCCACGTGTTGGAGAGAATTTACGAGAACAACTACGTCGCTCAATTGTTTTTCACATTGTAGTAAACAGAAGTGAACATTTTTAAGTGAACACGACTGTTCGCTTGTTAACGTAACAAACGAGAAAAAGAGTCATTGAACGGAACCGTAGATCCAGGGCCAATAGGCCCATTCGAGGGTTTTTTTTCTCGTTAGCATTGCGAACGAGCACAAAACGCGACCGTGGACATCCACGTGTTGGTATGTTTCCTACAGATCTGTTGTGACCTCTGGCCTCCCTCACACTCACCGCACTGACGCAGGTGATTGATGCTGGAATGACACTGGCGCTGACGTCACCACTCGTGTGGTGCCGGCTCGTGATTATGCACATGCCGACCATCCAGAGCCACACTCACAGGACTTGCGTCAGAGTTACCTCTAGCACGTGCCTCCATAACCTGTTTTATCGTTGACACAAGGATTCCTAGTGTGACTGGGATGCATGTCCGGGTTTGTTTTCCGGTTTTGACAGGTTGCATGCGTGCAGGTTATTGAGTGGTTGAGATCCGGGTTCAGGTTTCACGTGGCGTGGGTGCGAGCGAGGCTGGGCTCGCCGTCCGCCCGCTCGTCACCCCGCTGCCCGCTGCTTGCTCGCACCTAACCCCTCTGTAGCTCGTGACTCGTCACTTGTTCCTCATTCCTTGAGTTGAACCTGATTCATGGCTTCCTGCATCTCTTGGTGCTCCATGCGTCTGTGTATCACTCTCCCTCACACACACTAGTCTTGACTTCCCACTAGTATCAGAGCAGTGTGAGGGAAGGAGCCACGCTCGTGAGTGAGCGAGGAATTCGGGTCGTGGGGCGACAGTTTGCCGCCGCTCCCAAGCTTCCGCCGCCCTTTCGCGTCACTGGCTTCAATCTCGCAGCGGACGCCCTCCTCTGGCCCCTACCCTTCTCACGGGTGCGCGGACACCCTCCTTTGCAGCCGTTTCTTCGTAGCAGCAGCTGCCACTAGCGCATTCTGCGCCAGTCCGCGCCAGCAATCTGCTCCCGCCCGCCGCGGCATCTGCCCCGTCAACAGCGCAGCAGGAACTACACGGTGCCAACGGGAACAGCCGCAGTAGTTGCTGCTACGGCGGCCGCAGAGCTGCAGCTTGCGAGTGACTGCAGCCGCACTTGCCACCAACCGCCGCAACAGCGGCGTCAGCAGCAAGAGCAGCAGCAACGGCCTTTCCCGTAGGATTGCCACTGCAGCCACACCCGGCCGTCTGCACCCGCAATCAACCGCTGCGGCTGCGGCAACGGCAGCAGCTGCAGCGGCACTAGCCTCAAGGTTGCGGCACCAGCCACAGTCCGCCACACCTGCCACCACCTGCTACAGCGTAGACAGTTGCAGCGACAGCGACTGTAGCAGCAGTGGCTGTAGGACTGCCCCTACACAGCCATAGCTCTGACTGTGGCTACATTGACGTCCGCCGCTAGCGTAGCTGCAACGTCAACAACCCCCATCGCTGTACCCTTAGATCTAGCAGCAGCGTCAGCACCGTCGACAGTACCCGCATCAGCAGTGCTAGCCGCAGCCACTGCAATCTAGGCAGTGGCAGTCTTGTGGTGGTGGTGCTCCGGCCGCAGCCGCACCCGCACCCATCGTAGCATACACAACTGCGACAGCAGCAACGGCTCCAGTAGCAGCAGGGGCGGTGGTGGTGCTCCGACAGACACGCTGGCGCAGCGTGACGTCTTCGTTCCGCTGACCCTTGGAGCGCATTGCGAGGGGAGGAGGGGGCATCTCCATCCACGTCGTCGTAGAGGGATGAGCGGCGACCAGACGCCCGAGGCTGCCTCAGCACCGTCTGCGCATGCGAGTCGCCAACACCCAGTAAGCGTCTCTCCCCCTTTTTCTCCCGGGGGGGACCCACAGCTGCACGAGTCGCCGGAGCTGAGCACCATTGTCCAGCTCTCCACAGCGTTTGCGCAGGACGCATGTAGTCTTCTGAGCACGCTGACGTGAACATCGTCCGCTGTCATAGACGCTGCTGCAGTTGCGGCCGCTACCTTTGCAGCAGCTGCTAGAGCTGCGCGTGCACATGCTGCTACATCTGCTGTGCGCGCAACAGAGGCCTACACCGAGGCAGCCATCGTTGTTGGCCCCATTGCTGCGGCAGCCGCAGACATAGGCACGCAGGTCTCTGCTGCAGCGTCTGTCGTTGCATCCGCAACTTCATCTGCTGCATCTGCTACTGCAAGAGCTGCATCCTCCATCCGTACCTCTACCGCAGTAGCTATCACCGCCACCGCATCGGCTTCATCTGCACCATACCATCTCGTCACAGCGGCCATCTCCATCATCGCCGCATTCACCACCCTAGGCGCAGCCTTCGTCACCGGGGCTTTTGCCCTGGTGGTTCCAGCTGCGTCTACAGTTATTGTCCTCTCCTCTGCCACTATAGTTGTTGTTCCTCCTCTCCTTAGGTTCCTCCGCAACCCATCTCCTTCCTCACCATCTTGACCTGCCCCCTTCTCTTTGTAGTGCGTGTCTGCTCGCTGCCGTTGTCTCTCTTACGGTGGCTTGCTTTGTCTGACTCGGGGTGGGCCGTCTTGCAGCTCTCTCTCCACTCGTCCAAGACACCCCATTTTTCCCATGCCCACTGGGGCTGGGGAAACTCTGCCGAAATCTGTCCGGCCTTGCCCCACGGTCATCACCATGCCTGGTGACGATGAGTCAGTCATCGCGTCCCTTCAGCGTTAGCTGACCCTCGCTCGCGAGGCTCAGCAGGAGGCTGAAGATCACCTTAAGCTCGCAGAGGAAAACCATGCCGCATTCGCTGATGAGGTCGCGGCTAAAGTGTTGCGTCGCTTGCCCACTGCGTCAGTTGTCCCACCTGTTGGTGCCAATGCTAGTGCGTCCTCCACGCAGTCTGGCTCTAGCACCTCTGCTGCTGCGCACTCCGACACTCCTATTGCTGCCCTCTCCTCTCCTGCGCCGCGCCAACATGACTTCTTCTCTCAGCCACCTACCCTCTCCCCTGGTCTTGCCTTCTCTTCCTGGGAGGTGCGCTTCAACGCGTGGGCTCAGGGGGAACAAATGTGGGAGTACTATTCTCCGGCTGTCCCTCCCTTTGTACCTCCTGCCTCTCAATCCGCCCGCGCCGTCCGCGCTCTCATCGCTGCTGCCCCTGAATTGCTCATTGATGATGTGGGTACCTTCAATGCTGACCCTGCTGCTCAGCGCCTTTCTGACCCCATTGACGCATATGCCATGCTACGTCGCCGTACCAGTGTCACTGGCCAAGCCGCCCAAAGCGCACTTATAGTCCAATTCAACACGCTCCTCATGCGTGCTGATGAGACCGCAGAAGCCTATTGGGCTCGGGGTCTCAAGCTCCTTCGTCAGCTTGGCGATGCCGCACCTGGCCAGCTCTCTGCCGTTTTGACCATGGTCAACGGCCTTATTCCTAAGCTGTCCGACCTGCTTCGCGACATCAACGCTGATGAGCTGCAGCGCCTCGCCTCGCAGCCAGTCCCTCCCAAGTCGCCGCCTGGGGTTGGCGCCCTTTGTGAATTCACATCTGAGCGCCTTGCTGCTTGGTGGACTAGTCTACAAAACAAGCGTCTCCATCGCTCTGCCGTCACGGGTGTTGTTGCGCTCACCACTACTGTTGCACCCTCCTCCTCTACTGCATCTTCCTCTGCCCCCGCCTCTTCTACCTCATCCTCTACTGCCTCTGCCCTCGCTTCCCAGGGTCGTGGGAAGGGCAAGAGGGAGGGCAAGGGCAAGCGCAAAGACAAGGGTGCTGCTACTTCTTCACGTGTTCTGGGTGCATTCGTCTGTTGGAACTGTGGCTCTGCTGAGCACTCTGCTCGTACTTACCCAGCTCCCCCGGATGATCTCCGCCTCGCCCGGGCCATGCGCGCTCACTGGGCTTGCACCTCCCGCACCCTCCAGCTCTAGTGTTCCATCGCGCGCCTTCACCCCTCTCCCAGCTCAGGCTCACGCCACCTCTGGTATTCCTTCCCCTCCACCGTCTGGCCCCTACCCCTGGGGCTGGCCACCTCCTTACGGTGCCCCAACGTATGCTGGTCCCCCGGCATCTGCCTTCACGGCTCCACCGTGGTTCCCTCCATCCACCGGAGCGTCTACTCCAGCTCCACCGGTGTCTGTTGCTGGTGATCGTGGTGATCGGGAGCGCGACCTGGAGCAGTCTCTCCTCCAGCTTCTGCGCCTTCGTGATCAGGGAGGTGAGGGTGTTGCACCGATGGCCAGAGGTCTTGCGTGTCAAACTGACAGTGTCCTCCGTGGGGATCCCCCCGGTCATATCCTGGGTGCCTTGTGTACGTCTGTCCCGTGGATTGAGTATTGGCAAACGGACTTTCTCCCTCGTTGTCTCTCTCTTTGAGCCTCGACAGCCTCCTCCGTTGGTACTGTTGCAACGTCCAGTGTCCTGTCCCCCGTCCGTGTGTCCAGTGGTCTCTGGGTCCTCGACTCTGGCGCGACCCACCACATGACGTCCGTGCATTCATCGTTTGTCTCGTTGGGTCCAGTCGATTCTGTCCGCTTTGTCCGTACTGGGTCCGGTCAGTTACTGCCGGTTCAGGGGGTGGGTGTCGTACACTTTGTTGGACCCAGTGGTGCCATGCTCTTACCTGACGTTCTGTACGTTCCTTCACTGGAACTCAGCCTGCTGTCTGTGCCATCCCTGGATGATCAAGGTATGGACTTCACTGCTAGTCGTGGTGTTGGCACTGTCTGTCTTCGTTCCCCTCAGCGTGTTGTTCTCCGTGGCATGCAGTGTGGCAAACTCTATCGTGTTCCCTTGCACGCCCCCTCTGCTCCTCCCATTGGTGTTGCTCTTGCTCACAATGCACGCTCTCTCGCTCCTCACCTCATCTGCCTCTTGCATCGTCGCCTTGGTCATGTCCACACTGATGTCATTCACAGCATGCTTCGTCTCCAGCCTGCTCTTGGCCTCTCGCCCTCTACCTTCCTTGTCCCTTGCCCTGCAGATTTTCTTGACTGTGCACAGGGGAAAATGCATCCCTCTCCTTTCTCTCCTTCTGAATCTCACTCCTCACATTCCCTTGATCGTGTTCATGCCGACGTCGTGGGGCCCCTGTCCCATGACCTCCTTGGTGATGTTGGTCGTTATGTCTTTTGCCTTACCGATGACTTTTCTCGCTTTCATTGGGACTTTGCCCTTCGACAAAAAAACGATGTTTGTTCCGACATTGAGTCGTGGCTTGTTCAGGCTGAGTGTGCCTGTCAACGGTCATTGCGTGTCTTCCACAATGACCGTGGCGGTGAATTCCTTGGTCCCACCGCCCGCCTCCTCGAGTCTCGTGGAGTGTGTCTGGAGACGTCCGCTCCATACATACCCCAACAAAACGGTGTCTCTGAGCGTTGGAACCAGACACTTGCCGACGGTATCCGCACGCTTCTGTCTGAATCCGGTCTGCCTCCGCTCTTTGCGTTTGAGGCGATGTGCTACATGACGTGGGTGTGGAACCGTGTTCCCCACGGCCCCCTTCCCTGCACTGTCACCCCCTTTGAGCGTTGGCACGGTCAAACAGCCGATCTTCGTCTGGCTCGGGTCTGGGGTTGTATTGCATCTGTTTGGCTTCCGGAAGACATGCGTGACGAGAAACTGTCCCCTCGCGGTCGTCTCTGTCCTTTTCTCGGGGTCTTTGTGCAGTCCACAGCCTGGCGGTTCTGGGACCCTGTCCGCCAGCGTGTCGTTGAGTCGCGCGACGCTCTGTTCTTTGAGTCGGTCTTCCTCCGGGACCTCAGTCGCCTGTCTCCCGACTCTTTTCTCCTCCCTCTCTCTCGGCTGAGGGGGGAAGTCGGACCTGCCGGCCCAGCAGTCCCTGTTGCCGCACCGCAGCTCTCACCCTTGTTTCAGTCCTCGTCGTCCGGACCTGTCCCTACCTTCTCCGCGTCCTCGTCCTCTGACGTCTCGTCCAGCCCCTCTGACGTACCATCCTCTCCGGTCACCGACTCTGCCCAGTCTGCCTCATCTCCCGCTGTCCCGTCCAGCCCGGTCACACCTCCCAGTGTCCCCTCACCTGCGGCCTCTCCCATCCGGGTATCTGACCCGCCGCCGCACGTCCCTACGGGCTCTGCTCCTGTCTCTCCCTTCGTCCGGGGTGGGTGTCTTCATGCCCTCCCCAACCGCTCTAGCACCTCCACGACCTCGGCACGCCCTCCTCTGTCGCAGCCTGCACCCTCGCCTGCTCTCCCCACCGGCATGGACGCACTGGGCCTGGCTACTGGGATCGTCCAACCCGGTTCCGCCCTTGGCTATATGCTTCTTGCCTCAGAGCATGAGCGGGCCTTGGAAGCTGCTGTCTTGAGTAGCATCGCCGAGTGTCACGCCACGTCGGCCACCATTGCCTTGCCGCCTGAGCCGGTCACGGTGCGTCAAGCCCTCACAGCCTCTGACGCCCAGCAGTGGGAGGCTGCCATGCGTGCCGAGCTCAATGCCCTTGATGAGCATGCGGTCTATGAGCTTGTCGATCTACCGCCTGGACGCAAAGTCATCGATGCTCGATGGGTCTTTCGGCGTAATTGCAAGCCCAATGGTGCCCTCGACAAATACAAGGCACGCCTCATGGCAAAGGGGTTCTCCCAGGTCCCCGGCGTCGACTTCGACGAGACATTTGCACCAGTAGGGCGGTATACCACTGCCAGAGCCCTGTTGAGTCTCGTCGCTCATCACGACTGGGAGTTGGAGCAGATGGATGTGAACAACGCGTTCCTCAACGGGCAGTTGGATGAGGAGATCTACATGGTCCAGCCTCTTGGCTTCTCTGACGGTACTGACCGAGTCTGGCGGCTGCGGAAGGCTCTTTATGGCCTGAAGCAGTCGCCTCGGTGCTGGAACCACGAGATCACGTCCACTCTTGAGAAAGGCGGTTACAAACGCAGTACGGTGGATCCCACACTCTTTGTGAGTCCGCCCTCTGCCCCGTTCATCGCTGTTCTCATCTACGTGGACGACCTACTGATAGCGTCGCCTAGTCAGGCTGCTGTCAAGGTAGTAAAGACGCTCTTGCAGTCTGCGTACAAAATGAAAGACTTGGGACCTACACGCGTCTTCTTGGACATGGAGATTGAGCGAGATCGTTCTCGTCGGACACTCCATGTTCACCAGGCTGCATACGTGCGCAGCCTGGGGGAGCGCTTCGCCTCACTGCTAGAGTCCACACCCACTGCGTCTATGCCCATGACCCCAGCGGGTCAGATGCTGCTGAAGACACTGGATGTGTCCAAGCTGGGGGAGACAGTCGATGTGACGGACTATCTTCGTGTCATCGGGTCACTGATGTACGTGGCGACCACGACCAGGGAAGATGTTGCATTCTCAGTGAACTTCCTGTCCCAGTTCTCCCAGGCTCCTCGAGCCCGACACATAGAAGTTGCACTGCGTGTTGTCAGGTATGCCCTCTCCACTTCCCGCACCGGTCTGTGCTATCGTGAGCAGCCATCACTTGTCGTGGATGGATATACTGACAGCGACTGGGCACATGACGCTGATACGCGCAGCCGTACCCGTTATGTCTTTCTCGTTGGAGGGACCGCTGTGTCGTGGAAGAGTGGTAAGCAGGGTTGCATGGCACGCAGCTCCAGTGAGGCTGAGTATGTTGCTCTAGGTGCAGGCACTTGCGAGAGTGTATGGCTATGTCGCTTGCTGCAACAACTGTGTGTCCCGATCCGCTGCATCACGTTGCGCTGTGACAACCAAAGCACCAAGGCAATTGCTGAACACGATGGCATGCATCACACACGCATGAAGCACATCAATGTGGAGCATCATTTTGTACGTGAGCGTATTGCTGCAGGTGATGTCCGGGTCATCTGGTTCGATACACGACAGCAGCGAGTTGATTTCCTGACAAAGGCACTCAGTAGTAACATCTTCAAGACAACTGTGCATGCTATTGGGTTGTTGTGTCCACGTGGTGATCCTGGGTGAATGTTTGTTCCCAGTGCGTGTACAGTCTTGTGTCACTCCTTGTGACACTTGTTCGTATCTGTGAGTTTTTGTCGCTGTGCGTCGGCTGTGGGTCATGGGGGAGTGTTGGTATGTTTCTCACATATCTGTTGTGACCTCTGGCCTCGCTGCACACTCACCGCACTGACGCAGGTGATTGATGCTGGAGTGACACTGGCGCTGACATCACCACTCGTGTGGTGCCGGCTCGTGATTATGCACATGCTGACCATCCAGAGCCACACTCACAGGACTTGCGTCAGAGTTACCTCTAGCACGTGCCTCCATACCCTGTTTTATCGTTGATACTAGGATTCCTAGTGTGACTGCGATGCATGTCCGGGTTTGTTTTCCGGTTTTGACAGGTTGCGTGCGTGCAGTTTATTGAGTGGTTGAGATCCGGGTTCAGGTTTCACGTGGCGTGGGTGCGAGCGAGGCTGGGTTCGCCGTCCGCCCGCTTGTCACCCCGCTGCCCGCTACTTGCTCGCACCTAACCCCTCTGTAGCTCGTGACTCGTCACTTGTTCCTCTGTCCTTGAGTTGAACCTGATTCATGGCTTCCTGCCTCTCTTGGTGCTCCATGCGTCTGTGTCTCACTCTCCCTCACACACACTAGTCCCGACTTCCCACTCCACGGTCGCGTGATTGTGATGTACACGAAAGACCAGCGGCCAATGTCCGACGACGGAAAAAAAAAAGGAATTCTTAAGGGGCGAAATAGCCCGTATATCCACATTCCCGAAGGGCGGACCCTCCCATATCCAAGTGCGGAATTTTATGTCCCCCAAATCCAGCACTTTAAAATATTGGAATGATGTATCCGGCTCCCTCGCCATGCGCGATCAACGACATGCGTCGCTGATCGAGCATGGCGAGGACGGTCATGTGACCGTCGCTCGATCGCGACCCTCGATCCCTCGCGAGATCGCGATCGAGCGAAAACGCCCATTTCAAATTTTCCTTTTTTTCCATGGCACCCAAAACCCCTTAGGTTTGCAAGACAAACACCTTCAAACCCAACCCTGAATTACATTCGGGGTTGAGGGTTTTNCGACATGCGTCGCTGATCGAGCATGGCGAGGAGGGTCATGTGACCGTCGCTCGATCGCGACCCTCGATCCCTCGCGAGATCGCGATCGAGCGATGACCCATTTTTTTCGATTTTCTTTTTCGACGCGCAAACCCCCTATTGCGATTTACGGTTTTCTATGTTTTGCGCGGGCGGAGCCCGCGCAAAACATAAAACCCTACATCGTAATAGGGGGTTTGCGCGTCGAAAAATAAAATTGAAAAAAATGGGTCATCGCTCGATCGCGATTGAGCGAAAACGCCCATTTCAAATTTTCCTTTTTTTCCATGGCACCCAAAACCCCTTAGGTTTGCAAGACAAACACCTTCAAACCCAACCCTGAATTACATTCGGGGTTGAGGGTTTTATTTTTTGCGTGGGCATCTGCTGGGCCCCGTTGTAGCGGGGCCCAGCAGATTCCCTTTCAACGCATGGGGTGTATCGGACCCCTCACGCAAACCCCTCCCTCGAACAATCACAAACACCTCAAACGTGGGGTTTGTGATTGTTCAAGGGGCGTGATGACATCATCAATCCGAAGCTGCATTTCATGCAACGACGACATGGTGTTCGCGCGCTTTTTTTTTTAAACCTCGTTGTTTTTCTTCGACCGGTGGAGGTTTCAGTGTTAAAGTTCAGCTCAGTTGGGTATGGGGTTGTTAAAGAGCGATACATGGATTTGGGGGATCTATCGGGAAATCGATGGGTATATGGTCACACCCCCGATTCTTAAGTGGACATAAATGATACCCCCAGTGTTTTATGTGCCGAAAACGGGACTACTTGTCCGTAAAAATAGAAGTACTAGAAAATTCGTCACATAACGGAACAATAAACATAAGATAGAATAAAACATCCTGTGAAACCAATAAAAAATAAAAAATCATACTTCGGATACCCACATTCGTCGAACTAATTCGTATGGAACCAGTGTAGCGTGAATTTCTTTGCATTCGTTGGTGCGGCATGCATGATCTCAGGCGCTTCGAGAAAAGTGGGTACAGGACGCATTTTTTGTGTAAAGTGAGTACCGTGTCTTAAATGTGCAAGAAATGGCCAAGGAGAAAATTCGGAGGCCCAAACAGTGGGTATAGCGGAATTAGGCTGCAGAAAATAGGTCTAGGTCTATTTTCTGATTGGCTGGTTAGCTGAGTAACAAGCTCTACAGAGCCGGGGGGGGAGGGGGGGGCTAGAACTAGGAGGGGTCTCCCATTGTTGTTCATTCTTCACTCCTAATCATTACTTCCAGTTTTCAGCTGCTTTTGGGCGCTAACACTGGCACGCGCGTTGCTGAGTAAAAAACCCAGAGCATCCAGACTTAGACTCTAGAGCAGCAGACTGAGGGGGCAGCAGACTAAGCAACGAGCGTGGAAGCCCGGACGCTGCATCAACAACGCTGATGCCCGAACCTGCTGCCTTGCATTTCCAGCTCAAAGCCCGATGCATTGCCTTTGCAACATCGGTGCAATGGCGTAACGGAGCTTAGGCAAGGGTATGTTGACCCCTCAACATAAAAACAAGCAAGATGCATTCGGTGCCAGATGGCTGACCAGCTTCATAACAAGTAGTAGATCTTATGGATCTAGGTTAGCATCCAAATGCTTGTTGTTGTTCTATGTTCGTACACGGTGGTTGATGGTGACCCCGCGGCTGTTGTTCATGCACACGCAAATCCTTGAGGGGTGTTGGTGTATGGGCTTTGAGCTATCATGTAGCCTTGCTTAGGGAGAGTCTCCTAGGTTGAGCTGATGGTTCTCCAGTGGCTACATTACTCCTTCTGTGACATGAATGGTGCATTCTAGCAGCTCAGTTTCCCCATATGTATCTAGTAGAGTTTTCTCGGTGGTCGAGACCCGGGCACTTGGTGTTTCCTGCCAGTGCTCCGGGAGACCCACCAAGGTTAACTGCATCTTGCCTCTGACAGGTTGTACACTCTCTCTGTGGTCGAGACCCGGGTACACGGTGGTTTGTGCCGGTACCTCGGGAGACCCTGCACTGGTTGGTCTAGTCTTAGGGATCTTTTGACAGACATGTGTAGTCTACGTGTGGCTGAGACCCGGACGTTCGGTTACGTGTTCCGGCGTCTCGGGAGGCCTAAACTTGCCTAGCTTGGCTAGACCGTGATGCTAGTGTGTCACCGTATATTCTGGTTGTGTTTGGGGTACATTTGATATTTTCCTGTCGGTCGAGACCCGGGCACACGGTTGACTGTTCCGGTGCCTCGGGAGACCTCCAGTTTGTGGTTTCATGTTCTGGGACATGTGTACTCCCCGTCCGTGCCTTTTGGTGCGGCGGGGATGACGGGGCCTGGTGGGCTAGCCGCCAGTCCCCAGTACAAAAGCTCAGTGTAGGGCTCATTGTACCCTCTCCTTGATTCTTAATCTACTCGTTCCATACTTAGCCAAATTTTGGCGCTGTGTCTCTCCCGCTCACCACCAGAGCTCATGTCTCTTCCAACATGGGCCTGCATGCCCTAGACGCATTTTAGCATGGTATCAGAGCGCAGGGGGGCGGTGTGAGCAACAAAGCAGCAGAACAGACTGGACACGCAGCTGAGGTGCGCCACATGGCGCCACGCAGGCATAAGAGTGCAAGAAGCAACAAACGTGCCTGCGACAACAGTTTACGTGACTACAATCACATCAAGGACGTTTTCCACTCAGGTTTTCAGTTAGAGCCGATTGCAAATACTGCCGGGTGTTACTGCAACTCCTGTTTAGGTGGCAGAAGCAGACAGCACCAAACGGCAGCAGCAACCCAACTCATTTTCTTCGGGTGGGCCGTATGTGTTGTGAAAGAATGCGGTAACCTGTGTGTCAGCGGCGTGCGAGCACCCGGCACAAGCAACGTGGCAGCCGCGTGCAAACGGCTTGTTAGAGCCCCGCACAACAGCAGCTTGCTACATTAGCGTAGACTAGCTGCATTCGCTGCACCCGCATTGTGCTGCCAGCGCCATCCTCGCGACAGCTGCAGGAGCCAACAGCAGCAGCAGCAGCAAGCAGCCGCAACAGCGTGTGCATCAGCAGCAAGCAGCGTGCAAGTAGCACGCAATAGTAAAGAGCAGCAGTCGCAGCTGCACTTCGCTGGCAGCACCAGGCAGCAGCAGCAGCGTGCATTGCCCAGTGCGCAGCAGCAGCAGCAGCATTAGCGGCGGCATTGCACAGTGCGCACTGTGCAACATCAGTTGCGGCATCCGCCTTTAGATAGCAGCGTCCACAGTAGGCAGCAGCGAGGCAGCAGCTTGCAGCCGCAGCAGCGTGCACGCTACAGACGCGCAGCCACTGCAGCAGCGGGTCAACAGCTGTCACACTGCGCAGTAGAGGCAGCAGCTGCGCAGCTCCAGCAGCTCTCTAGGGCAAAACCGCGGGCAGCTGACGCCCGCTCATACTCTCTCTATCTCTCCCTTTCACGCCCCCTCTGTCTCTCGCTGGCTCCATCTGTCTCTCGCTGGCCCTCGCCCTCTCGCTGCCTCTCGTTCGCTCTCGCTGCCTCTCGCTCTCTCACTGGCTCTCTCTCGCTGGCTCTCACTCTCCCGCTGCCTCTCGCTCTCTCGTTGGCCCTCGCTCTCACGCTGGCTCTCGCTCTCGCAGTTTTCGCTGACATCGTAACCGTCGGCCCTTCGCAGCGACGAAAGCCACCCACGTTTTTCGCGTGGGTAGGAAATCACCCACGCGATCGTGGGTGGTTGCCTGTTGTCCCCGGTTCATGTTCATATCGCCGGGTTTGACCCGGCCACACCAACCCAAAAATACAAAAACAGGGCCACTGGGGCAATCGAAAAATCCTTTTTTTGTGTTTTCCTCCTTTCTTTCTCCCTAAAATAGAGACGGTTTTGCCATTCCCTTTTTTCCTTTTTACTTTTTGTCTTTTTCCTATTTTGCCCTTTTTTAGTTCAAGCACGTCTCCGGTGCCCCACCATCCTTTCTTTTTACCAGGTCAACCAATTCCGGGCCCTTACCCCGTGTTTTTTCATTTTCCTAAGGACAATAAGAGAACCTCCCATCATCACATCTCATCATCCCTCTCGGCACGATGTTGCCGTGGCCGGGGCCACCTCCTGGCCCCTACCTCACACAGGGATTTTTTCCCTCGCCCACTGATAGTGTTCTGCACTCTTACCCTCTTCATCCGCGACCCTCAGACCCACTGAGGCCGCAGCCGGGATCACCTCCCCATGGTCATCCCGGCCATGTGCTACCGTGGTCAGTTTTTACACCGCCGGGACACAGTACCTCCCACGCTCACTCTTATCACGGATTGCCTTCTGGCACGGTGATCACACCGCCGGTGCCACCCCCTCACGGTGGTGCTGGCCATTCACTCTTGTGGTCGGTTCGTTCACCACCAGGAGAGAGCGTTCCTCTCGCCCAGCCGTGTCACCAGCCCATTGGCACTTTGACCCGACATCTGGCACCACCCTCTCCTTAGTACCCTGGCCAGCTTCCTATATGGGCGCTTTCTACTCCGACCGGACCCGGATCTCTACACGCCCCCGCGTGTCATCAGCCTGACGGCTTGTTGTCCGGACCACCTCCATCCTCTGGTCAGCCTTCTCCATGGTCCTTCTCGTCACCACCGAGCCAGGGCATTCTTCACGCTCCTCCGCATCATCCTCTGCCTTCAGGGGTTGAGGTGTGGCGGCCAGTACCACATCTTAGTGGTGCTGCTCTCCAGCCGCTCCCGTGGTCGGCCCCTACACCGCCGGGACGCGACATTCTCCATCCTCACCACCATTCCTCTGAGAGGACTGGTCCTCTCCTTCCACGACAGGATCCAGCTCTTCGTGGTTTTGCCTGCCACTTCTGTGGCGATGGACGCCATGGTTGGCACCAGTGCCACTTGCTTCCTAGTGGGTGGCATCCGCCATGGCTCCAGCCTCGTGAGTTTCTTCATGCTCCACCGCAGCCGGACCTCCCTTGCTCGTTCGCTCCTCACACCGGCGCTCTGGCAGTCCTGTACACCGAGCTCCAGAGTCTGCGACAGATGATGCAGCAGGTCAGGGACCACCTCTTCTCCCCTCGGGATGATTCTTCCTGTTCCGCGTCGTCCTCANCTCTTCGTGGTTTTGCCTGCCACTTCTGTGGCGATGGACGCCATGGTTGGCGCCAGTGCCACTTGCGTCCTAGTGGGTGGCATCCACCATGGCTCCAGCCCCGTGATTTTCTTCATGCTCCACCGCAGCCGGACCTCCCTTGCTCGTTCGCTCCTCACACCGGCGCTCTGGCGGTCCTGTACACCGAGCTCCAGAGTCTGCGACAGATGATGCAGCAGGTCAGGGACCACCTCTTCTCCCCTCGGGATGATTCTTCCTGTTCTGCGTCGTCCTCATCCTCTTCCTCCTCCTCTGAGGGACCTTCTCCAGCTGCACCGGACCTTTCCTCTCAGTCTGCAGCTATTCTCTCCCTCCTACGCTCCACTGGTGTCATACCCCCTCCCCGTCCGCCTCCTGCTCGACGACTTCGTCGTCGCCCATCGCGTCATGTTCGTCTCGTCTCTGGCACGTCTTCATCTCCACCGGCTTCTGTCGTTGCACCGGTTGAGGGGGGGTGTGTGCATCCGTCCACTTCGAGCACCGAGGATGGAGCAGGAGCACCTAGCACTGCACCTGTTGGAGCAGGTCCATTGATCGTAGCAGCATCAGGCACCTCCACACAGTCTACATCCATGCCTTCCGCACCCTCTACAGCACCAGCTGCATCAGCTGGTACAGCTGCACTCGCTGCACCGGCTGCCCCACCTGTCACATCACCAGTAGCAGTGTCCTCTGCAGCTTCTACAGTTGTAGCAGCAGTAGCAGCATCAGGCACCTCCACACAGTCTACATCCACGCCTTCCGCACCCTATACAGCACGAGTTGCATCAGCTGGTACAGTTGCACTCGCTGTACCGGCTGCCCCACCCGTCACATCACCAGTAGCAGTGTCCTCTGCAGCTTCTGCAGCTGTAGCAGCAGTAGCAGCATCAGGCACCTCCACACAGTCTACATCCACGCCTTCCGCACCCTCTACAGCACCAGCTGCATCAGCTGGTACAGCTGCACTCGCTGCACCGGCTGCCCCACCTGTCACATCACCAGTAGCAGTGTCCTCTGCAGCTTCTGCAGCTGTAGCAGCAGTAGCAGCATCAGACACATCCACACAGTCTCCATCCACGCTTTCCGCACCCTCTACAGTACGAGCTTCATCCGCTGGTATAGCTGCACTTGCTCCACCAGCAGTAGCGTCCCATGTAGCGTCTACATCTTTAGCAGGATTTGCAGCATCAGTCCTCTCTACACCAGCAGCACCACCTGCTCCATCTCCTTCTTCACCAGCAGCCACAGCCGCGGCATCATCCTCGGATTCATCAGTCTCTCCTACAGCACCTGCTTTGCTGGCAGGACCAGTTGCATGGACTGTGATTATTGCACCACCAGCACCACCTGCTCCATCTGCTTCTTCACCAGCAGCCGCAGCACCGGCGTCATATGCTGCATCCACATATTCATCAGCATCTTCCTCTATAGCATCACCTGTTGTGGCATCAGCTACATCTACTACATTGACATCATCTACAGCACCTCCAGCATCAGTTCCATCTCCTACATCGGTAGCACCAGCTTCATCAGCAGCACCAGCTGCATCATCAGCACCAGCTGCATCAGCACCAGCTGCATCAGCACCACCATCTTCACCGGCAGCATCTGCGGCATCAGCAGCATCGGCAGCACCGGCAGCATCTGTAGCATCAGATGCATCTGCAGCATCATCTCCACTGTCAGCATCAGCTGCATCGACAACATCAGCTACATCATCAGCAGCAGCCACATCGGCAGCCTCAGCTACATCGATCGCATCAGTCGTGTTGGTTTCTCCCTCATTGGTCAGTGATCGTGTAGCGGCTGATAGGGACATTTGGGGGGGGGAGTCGGAGTCTTGCCCACCTATGGTGGTGACTGCAGACTTAGTGCCCTTCACCAGGTCGGCAGCACCTAGTCATTCCTGTCTGAGATGCCGAGCTGAGGAGGATGAGATTCGTTCCCAGATCAGTGAGCAGGAGACGTACGTCGCTACCGTTCGAGCGATATTGTTCGGCGACATCCCTCCACCGGTGGATGCTCCAGGTTACACCTTCATTGGAGACATGGAGAGGAGCGATTACATCCAGATGTCTAGAGAGTGTGAGCTGAGGGATGCAGAGGGGTGGTTGCGTGCACTACAGGATACGTTAGCCGAGATACTTGCTGAGGGTTGTAGCGGACACAGCCCAGATGGTTCCGAGTCCAGTTCCGTAGCACCCTCAGACACCACCTCACAGGATGGGGATCCTGATGTAGTGAGCAGCGATGACACATCAGACAGCCTTGCGACATCCTTCAGCTCACCCACATCCTTCTCCTTTCCACCTGGACCATCTCTCTCCACCTCTGAGTCTTGCACGCCT